>JAWCTZ010000839.1:0-29893 GCA_036850595.1 Rhyacichthys aspro | reverse complement strand
TTATTGGTTGATTATTGGCGAGACGAGACATATCCGTGGTGGGTTTAACAGGCTTCGGTTTTGTCATGGTCTTTTGTCATTTAGTCACACACATGTTCAAGAGGACAACATATTCTTGCGTTTCCAAGTGTCAGACTGAACGCCATCTGTTTGCTCAGGGATTTTCAAGGATCATTCATCATTTCAAACACGGCCCGAGTCACAGCTGTATAGGATTCACCACGAGAAATGTCAGCCCTCGATTGTTATTCAGAGTCAATCCCCGGTGATGTGACGCTGAGATAATCACTGCGTCGATGTGTCATGTTGTGCCTGTCTCCTGTTTCCTGAGGAGACACTCAAGGATTAGTTATAAATCAATGTCTGAAGTAGACACTCAGACGTCACTGTTTAGACAAAAAGAGTCCCCATTGGACCTGTTTTACATTTGATTTGTTGTTGTTTGGGCTTCACAGACACTATGGACTTAACACAAAGCATTCCTCAAATTGTCTCAAATACATCGAAATACATTAGAAATGACCACTCACTTTTGGTCATGACAGATTACAAATATTCTGCAGGAAACATTAAACGATATACCATTAACTTTTCACTTGAAGCCAATCAACTGAGAAGCCATTTTTAGTCTTTAGGTTTAGATCTTTTACTTAAATTCACACCAAAAGCTACTCAAGTGTCACATTTTGTCGCCAGCTTTTGCACAAATCTCTGACAAAAGGAGGGGACGAAGAGCTGTTATATTTTTGCTTGGACTGATTGCTCTCAAGAGATTATCAGGTCTTATTTTAATTTGATGTCGCTCCTTATTCTCTCCTCAATTTGACATATTCCTTCCACTTTCGAGTGATTGTGTTGTGCTTTTACGTGCAGCTGAAACAGATTTAAAACAAAAGGGAGACAAAGGTTTTAAAGCTTGGGTCATAACATGTTTTATCTTCCAAGAAAAGAAACATTATCAGTAAAAACTAACTGGAAACGTTATAGACTTGATCTAAAAATACTGTAAAGGTGATAGAGGCAGACACAGAGGAGTCTCTTGACACGAGGCACGTTGTCTCTATATACGCTCTTACATTTAAAAGACACCCACTGTTACTCTGACACTTGCTGCTGAGGCTTGTTAACGCTTCACAACTTTCCTCGAGTCGTCAAACTGACTCTGACCTTTTCCTTTTCCTGAGAATCTTCCCGTCACGTTCGCAGCCCTCTCTGTTATTCTTAGACTGAACTTTAAGATGTTAGAATAATTCTCTGTGAAGGTATTTGGAGGGTGATTAATGTCTGACATATGTTTTGCAGCATGAACAAGATTTATAAGGTTGAAAATGTGAGTTAAAGTGAAGGATGGCAGAGTTCAAATCAGTTTGAGTTCATATAAGGAATGGAAAAATGAAGCCAAATATAACTTTAGCAGCTGTTCATGGATATTACCCAATGCCCCTGGATCACTTTTAGATTTGAGACCTGTCTGTGAATGTCGTCTTCTTTGCTGACTCCGTGCGCAGTCTTTACAGTAAAAAATAATTTAAGTTATGAACAAATGAACAAGTCTTAATCTGCCAAAAGCTGTCTACAATTGAGTTTATTTATTCAGCCCATATTTTAATATTTATCTCAAACCAATCGACCAATTTAAGGCTTTCAAGTTCGTCTCCAAACTCCTTTGCAGCCTTTATGGACTCAAACAAAGTCAGCGATGTTTATGAAAAGGCCTTAAATCAAATAAAATGAAAGAAATCACTGCGTTTGTCTTGTAAAAACACTCTTATTCGACATGGCTGTTTTAAGGGAACATTGTCTCAAAACAATGCTTGCATCAGTCAGTTCTCAGTCGAGTTCTTGTCTTGTTTTATGAGTCAGACGTATCTACAATAGCCCTTAATGTTGCACTGACATTTCCTGGTGAGTCTTGGTTCTGAAGAAAACAATGGGGGCAGGTTTGGTCCATGTGCCGTTTCTGTGTGACTCCTTTGTCCTTAAAATGCCAAGTATGAAAGCTTTATGCTAAAAATATCTGCAATTTATTCTTCCTGTTCTTTGTGAATAATATTTTATACCTGTGGACAATGAGTGTGATTATTCATATTGATCTGAATCTGTTTCTTTTTATTTTGTCTTATTCTAACCAGACTGCTACAGTATTTAATTAAAAAGCCTTGATGCACGTTGCAGAATGTGTGCCACAGTGAGGACTACACAACTACATTTCTTTTGTGTATGAGACCTGACTTCACTGAAAGAGATTACCCACAATCCCTTTAGTTGTGGTCTTTCAAATGATGTGGGTGTTGTTTTTTGAGCAAGAAAGAGCAACAAGTCATTAAAATGAGTTGTGTAGACGTGAATAGATAAACAGCTGAACTGAACTAAATAGAAAACTTGAATAAAAAACCTAATTTAACCAAATTGTACAACTTTTTGTTCCTTTCTTGCAGCCCTCAGCACTTTTAACAAACACATATTTTAAGGAAGACCTTAGGCTGTAGCGTTAGCATCGGGACAGGACCACATTGGCCACATTGGCTGCTTCCACCCATTACCGCAATACGTCAGAGTGGCAGCCATTTTGGACAGGGCAGGCAGGATCCAAACAAACATGCACAAGGAGGAAAGAAGCTCTTGTTTTTATGGATAAATTAATTAATTAAATTTACATGGTTTTACAACTGCGCTGCCAAATGATAATATAATGGTCAAACAAAAACCAAATGGAAACTCTGACTTGAAACGTAATGTAATTCTTCAAAACCTGATCATCTTATCGAGAAGAAGAGTGGCCCGGTCCGAAATGGCGCTGAAGAAACCATTTGTCTCATTACTTCCTGTTTCTGTTCAGCATCTTTCATTATTGAACACATCTTCTTGGATCATTAAAGACTCAAGACATCAATGAACTAAATGTATCTAAATGTGACCTCATCCTTTGACCTGATTCCTTTTGTTTTCTTCTCAATCAACGGCGTGTCCCTGCAGGGCTTCCGTAGGTGGAGTACACACACACAGCTCACTCAAAACTTCAATATTTAAACTAAACACAGGAATCCTTTTAGGCTCCACTGCTCGAGTTAATGGCTTTTCGTTGTTGAACTAATTAATATGCACCGTTAATGCAGGAGCAGCTCGTGACCTCTCAGCTGTGATCACTTTAATGTGGGTCTGTGTGAGTCTAATGACAGAGTGGGAGGACCGGTGTGTGTCTGTCACCGTTAATGACCGAGACAAAAGAGAAGCAACATCAGACAGACTCACACCGCGGACCTCCTGCATCGAGGAATTTACTTGTCGCAATAATTTAACGCTTTTGGGGACGACTGTGTTTGTGCGAAGAGCATCTGTGTGAACCGAACGATTGTGACTCTATTTAAAGCTTCTGCTCGACTCAGACTCAGCGGAGGCCGACAGCTCGTCTGCTTTAACTAATTACTCTGAGCAAGAGGTGGAAAGATGTGAGATTAATGTTATGTGGTGCTTCCCCTAAACCAGGGGTGTCCAAACATTTTGCAAAGAGGGCCACATTTGATCAGAGTAAAATCTTCAAAAGACGACAATCTTTAATTCCACAAGTACAGTTGGATTTTAACAGGTTTTAGATGGATTTAAACTGATTTTACTTGGATTTTAACAGGTTTTAGATGGATTTAAACTGATTTTACTTGGATTTTAACAGGTTTTAGATGGATTTAAACTGATTTAACTTGGATTTTAACAGGTTTTAGATGGATTTGAACTGATTTTACTTGGATTTTAACAGGTTTTAGATGGATTTAAACTGATTTAACTTGGATTTTAACAGGTTTTAGATGGATTTGAACTGATTTTACTTGGATTTTAACAGGTTTTAGATGGATTTAAACTGATTTTACTTGGATTTTAACAGGTTTTAGATGGATTTAAACTGATTTTACTTGGATTTTAACAGGTTTTAGATGGATTTGAACTGATTTTACTTGGATTTTAACAGGTTTTAGTTTGATTTAAACAGGTTTAAGTTGGTATCAAATAAGTTTTAATTGGATTTTAACAGGTTTTTAACAGAAATTGTAATTTTAACTTGCTGCTGGGGCCATAAACAATGCATTTTATTATTGAAGCTATGAGCTGCATAAAATCTAAATCTAACCGGGCCTGACTTTGGACATGCCTGGTCTAAACATATTTAACGCAGCAGAGGGATTATAACAAACTGCATGACGTCTAATGCACTTAAAGCACTTACATCAAATGAAACTATCAGCTGAAAATAAAACCTACCTACTGAGCTAACAAACATCCATATGTAATCCACCTTTGTTTGAACCCAGAACACTCTCAGACTCTTTAAGGCGTTCTCTTTTCTAAAAAAATGTAACAGGAAATATATTTAGTGTAAAGCAAAAGGACTGAGACATATATGATATTTCTACTTGTCTCATTCTTCATATTATTACATTTCTAAAGTTTCGTAATAGGTTTAGTGCTTGTCAATAGTTAATATATTACCCACAGTGGAGATCTGACTCACTTTAGAGACTGACAGTGATTAAACCAAACGCTTAAAGGACACAGCAAACACTGAATGAACCAATATTTGTATTTTCTGCAACTACTTTGTGCCAATTGTACAAAAGGACATTTATACTGGAATGGATATAATAAAAAGTATTAAAGTAAATGAAATCAGGGCCAAAGTAGATGAAATGTCATTTATATTATAGGTTTGTGTCCATCTGAGGGAACAGTGTCATTGAGATAGAACCATTAAGTATATTTTGAGGCTAAAAGTTACACAGCGTGGCTTTAATGAGGGCCATGTATAAATATGTTTACCAAACACACTGAAAGAAGCAATACCTGTACAATTGTGCAACATGTAGATATCTATATAAATAAATTCCAATGTTTTTGTATTTTTTGGCCTTTTGCCTTTATTAGATTACAGAAACAGTGTAGAACTAAAACACGTGAGAGAGATGGAGGAATGACATAATGACCCAATAAATAGCAATGTTCAAAGAAATGTGAGGCACTAGATGAACAGATGCACACGGACCAGATTTGACTCGGTTTTATTTGTTTAGGGGCAGCCACCAAACAGAGGGAGATAAAATAAAACAAATCCCAAGTAAAATCCACACAATTGTGACTCAAAAAGGAAATAACATCTTCAGAGTAACATTTATAGTCAGAACAATGATAGAAAAGGTAAGTATTATTACAGTTAATCTTACTATATACATATCCTCCTGTAACCACCAATAAAAAGTAAAAATATAAATGTAAATGTCATGTATGTGTCTGCTTTTTAAACTGGGATTTTACTGTCACTATGCACCATTTAACACCTGATATTAATCGTCCATAAGTAGCTCATATAACGCCAAATAAAAACTGCACTGTTCCTTTAAAACAATGTGGATTTATGGATTGTAATAAAGATGAATATTAATAAAGAGATTTTACAGCTGCAGAAAATACAAACTCATCATTATCTCCTGCAGCCGTTTGATTATAACGAGGAAAATATGAAGCATGTTACAGCTTTTACATCTTCTGTCCAGCTTTGTCGAGAAAAATGAAGTACAAATATGTACAGAGGAGATTGTAGTGAAGTGGAGCTCGGTCACAGCTGCTTCACACGAGAGCGCCGCCAGAGTCCAGAGGCTGTTTACGCTTTGAACCGTGAACTGGAGCCACTGAGGCGACGTCCAGCTGCACTGCACCACTGCCACACACCAGGGCATCACTCAGGGTTAGGAGCACTGGGAAGCATTTATTTAAACACATTTCGTGGCAGCGTCAAGTTGTTTAGCATAATTACAAATCAATTTATTCGAAGGCAAGACACACATGGTGATATTTTACTTAAAGCTCCAGTCCCTGATGTTCTTTTCTTGTCTCTATCTCAGACTCTCCTCCAAAATCAGCCTAGAGACCTCTCCTGCTTCTCTTTTATTAAAAAATAAAACCAGAAAATACTAATCCATTTGACCAAACTGAAGTTTAGAGTTTAGCGTTAGCTTAGCTGTGACTTCAGCGTCAGGACGACAATTATCTCCTCCTCATTTTTCTAAAATAGAAGAAAAAAAACTGGTGCAGTCTGTTTAAAATTAGAGTTAAAAGCAAGAGCTCCTCATGAATGCACAAATACATAACTCTGGTTTAGCGTCAGATAAAAGTATTTAATATCACAAGAATGAGTCGGTTAAAGCCATTCACTTTGGATTAAAGCTGTTTATCTCTTTTCTTTCTCTGATGCCTTTATATCTATTTATTTGGATCCAAAGGTAGTTTACTCTGTGTCCATTGGTTCTGCCATTGGAAATCTTTAAAACTTAAATCCACAGAAACAAGACTATACAAAGAAAAGTCCACTGTAGTCTGTTTTAACCACTTTTCAAACGTTGAGATTTTTGTGTAAATGTGTTATTTTCTTCACAAACATTTTCCTTTTCTGTCTCTATTGATTTGAACTTGTTTTTTTCACCTCGCTGGATGTTTTTGACAATTTACAGCTTCCCACACAAATGAGTTACATCAGAAAACATTCTAACTTGAACAACTATGAATGAAGAAAACCATTTATGACAGTCTGAACTCTTTATTTAAACATATTACACCAGAAATTCAACAGCTCTGTGTCATAAAAGAGTCAGCTTTTTAACTGTAGTCTGTAAAAGTGATTAATAACAACAGCACTGTAACTTAAAGCCATGCATTATACTTGAATTATGAGTTTATAAAGTTTTGTCTGTGAGTGTTTTTTATGAACTTGTGTCTCTTTAGAACAAACACAGATCAGGGAAGATATTAACGAACCATACACATCTGATTTTACAGGTTGCACTTAGTAAATGTGATTTTTTGTTAGACCAATTCCATTTAAATTAAGGGAGAGACATTCATAACTTATTGGTAGATGTCCTTAACCTTAACATGAGTCTTTTTTAAGTATTTAGAGACCATATCTTCACCTAAATATGGTCACTTCTGGTTCCAGAGGTCACAAGTTGAGGCTTTCAAATCAAAATTGTCAACATTATTGCCACTAAATCATACTTTCACTTTATGCAACCAGTTTTTTTTAAAGTATTACGTTAAGTGTGCTGAAATAAAACTTGAAAACTGGGTGCACTGTTACCTCCGCTGACTTGTGTTGATTAAACATTTCTCTACCGTCTATTGCAGAAATAAAAGGAGACTCTTCATTCTCTGCTTCACCTTCTACTACAGCTCAACGCGGCTTCATACGAGCATCTGTGCGACAGATTGAGGTTAAACCCGAGGCGACGTGTGGTCATGCTTCATCTGAGACACTGAGCATTAGCGCGAGGTGAGAAAGCCTCCGTACTCGGACGCTGCGTGACCAATTACCAGCTCCGAGCCTCCGCCGCCCTTCTGCATGTGTCCGGCTGCTCTCTCAGCAGATTGTCTCGGTCAGAAAGAGCCTTTTCATGTTCGAGTGCAGTTTCTCAAGGACAAGGTCACAGAGAAGACACTGGAGCAGGACGGAGGGAGGGAAGGGAAGTGGGAAACAGCAAAAAACGTTTACAAAGCCATTGTTTTAGATTAGTGCAGATTAAAGTTTATAGTGGTATTTATCTATGTTACGCATTGAAAGCCCCATAGATTCTAACGGAAGGAGCCATTTTAGTTCCATTTCTTCCTGAATCTACAGCTGCCCAGAGAGAACAAACATGGCACATTCACGTTTCTTCTTGAGCAGAACTTTAAAGTTAAATTTGTTTATTGAAATCACCATTAGATCTAGATCAGCATGACCCTGAAGGGCTTCCGTAGCTCCTCTCATGCTTTAAAAAGGAGAGGTTTGATATATTGATGTTGTTGCGCTTTAGATTCCCGATTAAAAAACAAAACAAAACAAAAAAACCCACACTAATTTGAAGAATGTAATTAATTTTATATAAAAAAATGACTGGTTTCATGGTCTTAAATATATTTTGTAATGAAAAAAAATACCTTTATTCACTTTGAGTCACATTAAAACCGTACTTTTTTCAGTTTAATTGTATTTATATAGCTCCATTTCACATCAGCAGCTGCCTCAGAGGGATTTACAGACACCCCTCTCCTTAGATACTTCATTAGGGCAAAGAAAAACTCCCAAAACTCAGCTCGGGGGAAAAAAGAAACCTCAAGGAGAACCACAGAAGAAGGATCCGCTCCCAGGACGGAACATTCACATATAGTCCATCTTATAAACAAGTAAATAAAGATATTATCTGTGTTCTTACAATTATTGGATGTCTTTTGCTGGAAAAAGCAGAAAATAGTTCCCAACTGTGTTACTACAAACTAATATGATGTAAAAATGATTAATTCAATGTATAAGAGAGCACATAGTCATTTATTTAGGCCCATTATTGTGCAGCCTGAAGCTAAAGCAATGTAACAACAAGAATCAATTCACAATTACCACTTCAACCCCACTTTAAAACCAAATCTCTTTATCTGTGGCTGAGTGGGGACAAGTTATGGTGTTATTGACAGTTTCCCTGCAGCTGTAAGCATTAAATTCATATTCTCTGACAAACAGCCCGTTCCTCACGTCTGCTTTCTCATTCAACTCAGCCTCTACGTCTAACGACAGTGTCAGGTGCTATTTGGCGGTGCTTTTGTCTCCATTGTTGGCAGTAACAGTGGTCAGTGTCGGGGGAATTGATTTTTCATCTGTATTCATTACTTTCCCTGTAGCAGCCTTTGAGTTGGGTCTAGTTTTCCATCTCGTTTGACGCCCGGGCTTCGGTTCTCGTCGCTCCTTTCTCGTCCCGTGATCCTCGTCCTTCATCACGCCGCGGTGGAGGTGGTTATCGAGCGCCGAGCCGAGGCACTGCTGGGACAGAGGGGCAGAGGGGCGGGGGAGGGACTCCAGCGGGCCGCGTCCTGCCGATAACGAGCCCCGACGCGCAGTGGACGACCCGAAGATTTGATTTGGATGGCGTGAAATACTTGCTACAGTTTGATAACCTTGAGGAGAAATCTCACATTGATCATGCTACTGTATTGCTGTGTTAAATGGGTTTTCTGATGTTGATTAGTGAGAGGCAGCAGCTCGTTGTAAAGTTGAAGCACACGCAGTATTTGTTCAGGATTTTTCAGAGGGAGTAAAATAAAAGTGTTCATTAGTGGTAATATGAAGCATGGGGTGTCCAGACATTTTGCAAAGAGGGCCACGTTTGATCAGAGTAAACAATCTTTTATTCCACAAGTACAGTTGGATTTTAACAGGTTTTAGATGGACTTAAACTGATTTTAGTTGAATTTTAACAGGTTTTAGATGGATTTAAACTGATTTTAGTTGAATTTTAACAGGTTTTAGATGGATTTAAACTGATTTTAGTTGGATTTTAACAGGGTTTAGATGGATTTTAACTGACTTTAGTTGGATTTTAACAGGTTTTAGATGGATTTAAACTCATTTTAGTTGGATTTTAACAGGTTTTAGATGGATTTAAACTGATTTTAGTTGGATTTTAACAGGTTTTAGATGGATTTAAACTCATTTTAGTTGGATTTTAACAGGTTTTAGATGGATTTAAACTCATTTTAGTTGGATTTTAAAAGGTTTCAGTTTGATTTAAACAGGTTTCAAATAGGTTTTAGTTGGATTTTAACAGAATTTAACAGAAATTCTATTTTGAACTTGCGGCTGGGACCATAAACAATACATTTTATCATTGAAGGTAAGGGGGCCGTATAAGATCTAACTTTGTTCCAGTGGATTTTTTTTATAGCCATAATCAGAATTGCACTATTATATTCCAATTTTATCTTGGACTTCTTAATAAGTTGTGACTATTTGGTTGCAACTGGGCCCCCTTTAGAGCTGGCATAAAAATAAGGACAAATTGAACTGATTTAATGTGATAAATGCGCCTTGATTTGTTCAGAGTGGTTCCTGAGAGATTATTATTATCTGAGGACACATTTAAAGATGTCATCTGTCACATTTATCAGGACGTATTCAGATCTCTGTGGAGGTGTGAATGGGTATGAATCCTGGCCCACATTGAGAGACGTTATCAGATTTAGCCATAGCACTGCTCCTGGGACAAGCCCATTATTATAAACCATTACCTCTGTTGGTTTTTATTAAAGCTGCAGCCGTAAAAACACCATTACTGTCACACCATTGTTATGAACCAGCCGTAAGTCGAGAAGAATCATAGTTTATTCCTACTGTGTCCTACTTCTGCTGCTTTTTGTACATTCTCAAGTGACTTTTACGTGTTTATTTGTACTGTTCATTCTCGTAATACTTCTTATTAAATCTATTAGCATGTTCTGGGTACTTGTGTAGGTGAACTGAACAATCTAAAGTGTCCCTAATAATTATCTGTCAGTGTCTGTGTCTAAGTGTCAGCCTTGAGAACAAAGAGGAAGAAGATGAATGAAAGAATCTGGAGTTTTATTACAAAAAAGACAAATAAGACACAGTGAATAATAATAAGTAGTGAGTGTTAGCTGCTATTAGTGCATCAAATATTGACAGAAAGACTCTTAATAATAATAATAAAAGGTAGAAACAACATTATCTAAAGCATATTCTGGACATTTGCAACTTTTAAAAACATTAGAAACAGTTCAAACTAAATGTTGACTTTTAGTTTTGTAACTCACGATGCATCCAACCTACTGACCTACTTTTTTATTCAATGTTTTTTGTGTAAGATATAAATGAGTCTGGTTCGTTTTTTTTTTTTCTTTTCCAAGGCGACTAGACTGAGACAGAAAAATGGATATATGTGTGTCTTGTTTGCTTCTTTTCGTCACATAACAACGGCTGAAGGAAACAGAAGGAAAATTGTGCTAACCAGAGAAAAGATTGCTTTGTTCGCCCACACTGAAGCATGTCTGCAGATGTGGCTTTATTCAGAGAGTACATAGATTCTGCAGCCTTGAAAACGAGTGAATAAATAAGCTGCTGTTTGAGGGAACGCTGTTATGACTCATTAAAGAGATCAGCGTTGATTAAGAAGGTGTAAACTGTGCTCTGAATAGCCCCCGGTGGTTTATGGGAGGTGGAGTTTATGTGAATGATTGACATTAAACTGATTAAACTGATGAGGACTTATTGATCAGTGCTGAGGTTGTGAATGTTTTGTTAATCCTGTAGCGTCTCTCGTCTGTCTCAGTTGAATCCACCGCTTGTTGCTTTGTTACAACTATTAACTATACTACGGTCAAGTGAAGTGATCAGCAGCAGCCAGATACTACTGAGTCTGCTCTGACCCCTTCACAGACTCTTAGACTCTTAAATATGAACGTAATGCATCATTTACAGTGGAAAAATCCAACCCCTAAACATTATGTTATATTTGGTGGCTCCAATTAGACTTTAGGCTCTGAGGTGTCTAGTGGTTTTTTTGCAAGAATATGGATATTTATTTATTTATTTATTTATTTATTTATATTATTTATTATATTATTTATTTATATTTATATTTTTATTTATTTATTTATATTTTTATTTTATTTATTTATTTTATTTATTTTATTTATTTTATTTATTTTTATTTTTATTTTTATTTTTATTTTTATTTTTATTTATTTAATACATTTGTTTTATTTTATTCTATTTTACAAAGCTAGCCTTGTTTTTAAATGTTGTGAATGATGTGTTTTTGTTTTGTGAAGCACCTTTAGTGGCTGTATGAAAAGTGCTATTTAAATAAAGTTTGATTGATGATTGATTGATTGATTGACAGATACAGCCACAGAACATAGTACAGTACACAAAACAACACCCATCTCCTGGTGAAATTATACTGTGAGAGGTTTATGTGGCAGCTAATATTTATTTATACTTAATGAGCTCAACATTTTTGAATAGTGTTGCAAGTTTTTTGATTTGAGCGAGTTTTGAACGTGTCTATTCTCTGCTCCGTCCATTTGCATAAACTCCGTGGAGGTGTATTTGAGAGTAGCACAATAAAACTCTAACAGAAGCAGGGGAGTAATGCATCTGCAGATTAAACGCGCGTGCAGCAGAGGTGTTGGACGCGTGGGAGACTCTGAAAGCTGATAATAACACTCTCTGATAACATCCGTCACTCACAGATGCCACTCAAATCAGTTCAGTTCACATTTCAAGCTTAAAACACACATACAAACAGCCTTATTTCTTTTCTTTTTTAATAATATTCAAATTCCTACAAATATCTTAAAGCAAAAAGGTCATGGGTTAGATTACTAATCATTAATCCTATAAAAAGTAATGATTAAATATGTCCCTTAACAATTTTTAAACCCAACCAGCTGAATTCTTGTCTAACTTTCCTTTAACTTTCATTCTCAGATGGACATACAGCACTATTTCCAAGAAACGGCCAAAGCACAGACAGATAATTATCCGTGTCGTCATGGGAGCGAGAAGTTTGTGTCCTACTTTCTCAGCTCTACTTTTGTTGACCGCGCTGTGTGAGGTAAAAAAAAAAAAGGAGAAAACATGTATTGATTGCCAGCTCCGGCCAGCGTTTTAAGCAACAGAGCCGCGTTCGAAAGGCCACAGTGATTACAGCGGCGGACGCCTCCTGTTTGTGCGGCGCTAGACACGAGGAAGCTTTGATGTGAGGCTGTCAGCTCACTTTGAAAAATGTCAAACTTTAGGCAGAAAAACTTTGCTTTTCAGAGCAACATATGCATTAGTACTTTTTCACCACTTTGATCTGGAATTGTAAACGTCTAATGATCTTTAGTTGCATAAAAATCTGCAGAATCTGGGGTTTACTCAACAACACAGTCCTAACAAAAGCCTAAAGTAGATAGTTTTGTTTTTGTTTTGTTTGTTTTTTTCTTAATTAACTTATCATTAACCTACTTAACCTAGTATTATTTTTGTATTTTTTGTATTTTTTTTCTTCATGTACATATATTCTGTATATATTTATATGTGTAGTGTGTAAATGAGTGTGAATTTTTTGTGGCTGAGCTCTTTGCCCCATCTTTATCACGGGGTTACTGAATGAAAAAGCAATAAAATCAATAATCAATAAATAAAAAATAAAAAAAGTAAAGGATAGTGATTTGCTTGCTGCTTTTAAACCTCTGAATCATCAACTATAGCTTTTATTTAAGGCCAAATGTAAATTTTATGGATTATTTTACAAGAAACTATTTGTAAAGTACCTCCTTCTTCACAAATAAACACACCAGACCGACAGGTGGCAATAGACAATAATCAATTAAAGTGCTTATTGAAATGTGTGAAATTTATAAATCCTAATAGGTTTACACAAAAATACAAAACCACCGATACTGTTACTGTTCTCTTGTCTCAAAGCAAAACGTAGTGGGTTTAGCTCCGTTTTTGAAGTATTTAATATTTGAAGCGGATTTCAAAAATGTGGATGTCAGTAATTAATAAAAAGTAAAGAGTAAATCCTGTTGTTAGAGACTCGAGGTACAGCTGTGCACTGTTTGAGTAAACAGACAGCTTTCTGAAAATATCATTTAGTCCTACAGTTTATGGACGTTTATGCACGTGCAGGTGAATTACTGAATCTATATCGTCAGTTTAAATGATTGTCTGAAGTCTAAACAATAAAAGAACATTAATGAATGAAGCTTGCTTTGTCAGAGGATCCTTGAGTTTCTTTATGCTTTTTCTCAAGGCCTCGTCGTGAAAAAACAATAGTAATTCTTGACAACAAGAAACAATCACTGCAGAGCTGTCCATCAATGGAAATGTTTCAATAAACAGTTGGCAGCAGGTGAGTGCTTTTCAATCACACCTGTCCTTCAGCGCTCACAAAGCAGATTATTAACCGGAGCACCTCCATTACAGACTCTAAAGCTTTCAGATAAAATGATTTAGTCAATGTTCACTGTCTGTTGTGAATGTGTAACAGGACTGGGTTCACAGCGCTTCCACACTGGCTTTGTTTTATCTTCCTGCTTTGTTTCGAGTTAATGTAAAACCCCCATTTGCCCTGAGCACAGATTAAACTACCTCTGTGTGTTGTTGTTGCTGTCGTTGTTGTGGTTTCTATCTTGTCTGCTCGGGCCTGGGGCTGTGTTTGGAGCTTATCTGAGAAACTGATGATGACTCAGGTTGAAGTCAGATCAGTTCTTGTCATTAAATTAGAGTCTGTGTAAGTCATTAATCACCTGGAAACTGTCACAGCAGCAGCACGAAAGTATCATACTCTTACTCCTCTTTGCACACTCGGTCTTTAGATCACTGTTCATGGT
Source organism: Rhyacichthys aspro (assembly GCA_036850595.1). Lineage (NCBI taxonomy): Eukaryota > Metazoa > Chordata > Actinopteri > Gobiiformes > Rhyacichthyidae > Rhyacichthys > Rhyacichthys aspro. Next base: position 15,700 of record JAWCTZ010000839.1, on the reverse strand, counting down.
CCTAAAATCTCAGAGGGAACCTATCCTTCAAAACAAATGAGACTGACTGTGATTCTTTTAAAGGCTTGTCTGAATAAAAACGTCTTCCGCTGCTTTTTAACAGGTTCATTTTTGTTGTTTTTTTGTGTCATTACATCACTTTGAAAGGTGCTGAGGTCATATATTCACCAACTCACTTAAAAAAAGTCAAAACAAGGCTACAGTTTAGTGGAAAAGGGTAAAAATAAGTGAATATTTGCCACAAGTAAAACGTTGTTTACATGTTTACAACATTTACGACAGATTTTCTTCAAACTTTTGGAGCTAGTTTGAACCCATTCTACACAAAGCTTACAGAGGACTTTAATCATTTATTTATATATTCATTTAAAGAACCAAATGCTTTCAGTATCATTGACTTTATTATACATTATGAGATCATATTTCCTGATCATGTGACCTGCCTCAGTCTTATCAGAAGGAACGGACATCATTTCTAAAACAATAACTTCTTTTCAATCTTGTTTTCATTCTGCAAAACACATTTAAACCAAATAAAAACACAGCAGAGAAGCGACTGTTTATATAGCGACCTCTTTATAAACGGATAAGCGCAGGCAGCAATTGAAGTGGGTTTTATTGAGGCTGATTTGAAGGGATTTAAAAGCTGTCCACATCATCGATTGTTTTTGTCACTGCTTCTTTCAAACCCGACACAACCTTGACTCAGCTACAAGAGCGCGCTTTGAAACATCTGGTGTTTCACGCAGAGACAAAAACAGAGAGATAATCGTGGCGCAGCAGGCGGGACACTGCAGCAGGTGTCACATTACTGTGGGAATGCTGCAAAACATATCCATTAAACATTTGGTGAATGAGGAGAGCAGCCAGACAATCGCTACAAAGTGGAGGGCGCCGCTATTTGTGTCTGAACTACCTTTTATTTGGCTTTTTCCTGTAAAAATGTTGAATTGGACTAAGATTTATGTGCTTTTATGAAACAAAAGCTCATTCTTTCTTTTAAGTCCACTGTTTATTTTTGATAATACAGAAAAAACACAAAAACAAGCTTTAAACAATTAGCATCTTGCAGAAACGAATCAATACTTTCCCAAAAAGGAGACTTAATTTTCGCATCAAAACAAACTCCACAGCTCTTTATTCAGACCATTGCTGCAAAGTATCTCCAGGGCCCTTCTTCAGAGTCTTTTTCTTTGGGATTTTGGCTTCTGGAGGCCACTGGGCACAACAACAGTCAGGTTTAGTCTCGGTCAAACAGTCCTCCAGTCTACGTTGAGTATTTGTGTGAAACTGGACCCAAAAAGAAACCAGGAAAATGTGAATTTTGTGTGTGAGTGTTGCCACAGATACAGAGGACAGCCTATAAAAAACACTTAATTGAATTGGACTAATTGGAAGACGCTATTAGTGCTTATCTCCCGTGTTTTAATGGATATCCATATGGTGTGCCCTTTAGTGAAGCCGAGCAAAGGGAATTCATGATGAGGTCCTACAGCGACAGGAAACAGTGTGGAGCCATACAGCGGCGCGTTCAATTATTCAAATGTGTTACTTTTAATAGAAAAGGTCAAACTATAGTTGACCTTTAAAGCTTCAGGCGAGAACTTGACACCTTTTTCTGCAAAAACTTTCCAAACTGAGTCATTTAATAACTTTTTTTGTCATTTAATAGAAATAAGACACATTGCAAGTATTGTTTTACTTTTTCAATAACTGACCTCAGATCTGTGGGAAAAATGGACGTACAGTGGAATAAAAAAAATAAATAATTAAATGTTAAGAGATAGTTTTTACAGTGCGGTCTGAAGTTAAGAACCATGCAGTATATCTTTCTCTAAAGCAATAAATAAATCATAAAAGCAAAACTGTAATCACATTAACACAATACATTTATTTAGATTTATTTTACTTATTTATTCAGACACAGCTCATGTAAAAATGTTCTAAATAAATAAATAAATAAATAAATGTTTTAAGATGGCTTCAGAGAGGTTTATAAAGGTTAAAGGTGAATCATTTATCACATGTGCATGTTTATTGTATTTAAGACAGAAAACTAGACTTCCAGATTAAAATATATTAAAAAAAGCCCAAGAGAATTTGTCCTTTGTCAATGTAAGCTCAGCTGCAGTGTTTTCTTTTTTTTTCATGTCCAAACCAATGATTACCGCCCTTTATAAACCTGAAAGACAGTCAGACGTTCATCTACATTTTTATTTCTTTAGAAAAGTAATAAATAATAATAAAAGTAATATATTCACAGATCTATGGACAGTCCCTTATATGTCTCTCTAATGGGGCTTATACATAAACATAAAACCCTTTATAACTCTCTGGTTTGCGTTATATTAAAGGTGCTGTGTGTAAGTTTTGGCGGCATCTGCTGGTGACATTTCAGATTGCAATTGCTCTCACTCTCCACTTTTCTTCAGGCTGTGAGCACCTACAGTAGCCCTGCAGGGACATGTTGTCTGTGAATAAATCCAGTGGAAATAGGTCAGAAGATGAGAGCAAATAAAACATTTAAAAGAAAATCAGTTTAGTTCGTAAATATCCATCATTTATTCAATATTGTTATCTCAAAATGTACATGATTGTGTTTGTTTTCCAGCAGCAGAACCAATTACTCCATCACATAGGTTTTATGGAGCGTTATTTGCATTTGTTTTGCACTTATTCACTGTAAAAAACACACTGTCAGAGGTGTTCCATTATCTTTTTGTTTACTATTGTCACATTGAACCTGTAAAAAAGCTTCAGTCTCAGTGGTTCTGTCCATTGTGAAGAGCTATAAATGTCTCTACTTTTATTAAACAACAAAATAGGAGCAAACATAATGTCTGTTTTTCATTAAGTTCGATGCAATCTCAACTTTAGAAGCCAGCTTTCCTGATCACTATCGAGAAATGATGAATTACTCAATTACGTCCCGTATCTTTTTGAGAGATAGAGCTGTTTTTATGGAGGCGATTTTATAATGTTTCTCTGGTTTCAAACTAAAAGCGTGAGTTACTGCAGTGAAGCTGGGACGCTTTAGGACGTGTCCTCTTGAACGTTACTGCACTAATGACCCTCGCGAGGTGTCCACTGTACCACACATTAATCATCGTCAAAGTGAAGCCTACGGAGACACACAATGGAGCCTATGGACAGGAAAAGCATTTAATCAGACATTTGACATAAATCGGAGACTCGGGAGCAGGACGTATCTGACTCAAGTCCTATATTCAATCCTCTGCTGCAGTTTTTCAGCTCTTCCTCGTGTCATTATCGATCGACGGTCATTTATATTCACAACAACGGCACAAAGTGACGCTGAGGACACCTGAGCTAAATCCTAATGAGAGGTTTTACATGGAAAGACAGGTAAACTTTATCAGGATGTAAAGCTGATAAAACACGAGAAGTCAACATAAGTTTACGGTGCAACATTTTAGCTGAGGCTAGGTTTTACTGCAACACACGATAAATCTCTAATAATTACTCAAGTGTTCTCATATTGAACAAGCTAAAACTAAAAAACAACAGTAATAAAATAACATTAGGCTTATAGAGATCTGTTTATACTAAAATCTGAATTCAACTCTCCGTTTTATCATAAATCAAAGGAAAAAAAGTATGTCTTGTTTCTCTCCATAAAAGTTTGTACATTTTGTTTTTAATTTGACTATTTATACAGTATATGATGCATCACAAAATCAAAATAAATTGATAGATTTATGAGGCACCTGTTTATTCAGACACAGCTCATATGGAAATGTTCTACATAAATAAATAAATAAATAAATAAATAAATAAATAAGTTTATCTATTTATAATAAAAATATTTATAAAAATTTATAAAAAATATTTATTTGGATTTGAATCAGATTAATCTTATTTGTTCATGAAATCTTAAACCAGTTTTTGCTACAAAGATATATATAATCTGCTCAAATCCAAATAAAATCTGTTCAAATCCAAATAAAATCAGTTCAAAACCAAATAAAACCTGTTCAAATTAAAAACTAACCTGTTCAAATCCATGTAAAACCTGTTCAAATATTACTAAAACCAGTTCAAATCCAACTAAAACCTCTTCAAATCCAACTAAAACCACTTCAAATCCAAATAAAACCTCATCAAATCCAACTAAAACCACTTCAAATCCAACTAAAACCACTTCAAATCCAAATAAAACCAGTTCAAATCTAAATAAAACCTCTTCAAATCCAAATAAAACCAGTTTTCTTAAAAGGAGGAAATTAATGTTGAAGATAACTTTTGTAAAACTCAAATGAAGATGAACTTTTAATTCAAAATTCAATAAAAGCTTCCCAAGTGTCTCCATCTTCGGTCTCTGGAAGGATTCTTATTAACTAAATAGACCTAATACCCTTTAAAACCTCAACCATGGTTTCTAATTTCACATTTTATTATTCATCACATTTGTATCATTAAAACCAAGCAGGACTTTAAACACTTACAATTATTTTACCCGTCTTCTCGCTGTTTTAATCAATGAATACTACATTTTGCACTTTCTTAAACTGAGCACTAGGGGGCGCATGAACCTAAATAATCCCCTCTCTCTGTCTGTCAGTAATAATCCACACTAACATTTACCCTTGGGGATATTTTCCACCGTGTTACATTAACAGCCTTTGATTTTCCACCACTTTCAGACTCAAATCCTCCTGTAACTGCGGCAGAACACTTCAAACGCTCGTCTGTTTCACGCTTTGCTTTCAACCACTTCCCTTCATCTTGTTTTTGGGAGAAATTGTCAGTTTAATTTGTGGATTTGTAAAAAGTCTTTCCTTTTGTGAACTAAACACAAAGCCATTTTATTTAGTCTTTAATGACAAATAAAACATGAGCACTTTGAGTATTTTAAACTGCACTGTGACCACTTAAGACCAAACCAAAACTTTCCACATGGCTTGCAAAGTCATTGAAATTGGTTTAGACATGAAAGTAAAGGTTTTCGTGTGAGATTAAGGCCCAGATTTCAGAAGCGACGAGATATTTTGTGGAGATTTAAGTCATATGGTGCTGTATTGTGACTGCTCCACTTTCCAAGTCGTTAAACTCTTCAAATAAGGTTTATGTAATTTAACAAAGCTGCCTGAATCGGATCATTTTAGGGCTTTAATGGATCAGTTAGCATGCGAGGATTAAGCAGCAGGAGTAGTTCCCTCCAGTTTTCTGTAAAAGACTGTCAGCTGTAGATGTCTGAGAAGGTCGTTTAGAAGCGAGAGTGGTATAGAAAGTTATAATTATCTGAGAAATGACACAACTGAACTCTTCGTGTCATTTAGAATCAATAATTTCATCGTAACAACAGGAAATCCACTCATAGCAATTGCAAATTAAAGAATAAGTTGGTATTTTTTTACTGTACACACCCATTATCCATCAGTATTAGAGGTTTTTAGCTAGATCGTGTTGGAAAAGACCTTCCTGGAGTTATGTTTGTCACATTAATTCATTTTTTAAATCAGGGATGTAATAAAAGGCTGTTTTATTCGATCCCACACAGACAGAGGCTCATCGTTTTTTGGATGATCATTTTGTGATGCAGACTGCCACCCTGTGGTTTCACTCACTGCAGGAAAGAAACTGGGTCAATAATGATAAAAACTTTATTTATATAGCACAAAAACATGGTTACGAAGTGCTTTATACAACACAACACCCACAAAAGACAAGAAAACAACAGGAAAAATTAGACAGAAAAAAATGAATAATAGAACAAAAGGAGATAAAAGGATAAAAAGATAAAATAATAGATGAAACAGAATAAAATGCAGCACAAGCCCAGGAACTATAACATAAATAAGTTTAAAAAAAAAAGTACTCTTTAAAAGAAATCTTTAAAAAAAAATCGTGGATAAATGCTCTAAAATCTGTGTAAATATTTTTATTCCATGCTCTCTTTTTATTTTTTCCAACACTACTTTTGCTCTTTACAGTATACAGTGAACTCATCTTATCTCTGATCTTAAATGTTTTTGATTTAAGAGAATCATTGGTTCACCTGATGGAGCAGGTACCACATGGAGCAGCCCGGGTTTGTGCTTTTCAACCTGTAACACTACCCTTCACTGGAGCATGACCTGGACGACCGAGAACCTCGACATTCAACTCTACTTTGTACATAACAACACACTGTTCAACATCTGTCTGGCCTTTTGTCTTTCTTCCCACTGTCCACACTCAATATACAATACAATACAAGACCTCTGAAGTATTGACTCTTATAGTTCTATTATTATAAACAAGAACAGGTTTCGAGGAAGCGTCTGGACAACTTTAAACCTAAATCCAGACGCCTTGTTGAATCCTTTTCTTGAGTATGTCCTGGATGACTGAGAACCTCCACAGACAACGTTAAATTTAAATGAAGTGCATGTTTTTGTGACATATTCTAGCGCCGTCTGAACACATTAAATGAAATAATGTGTCTGAATAATAGTCGACAGGTCTCTGTTTACTGTCAGAACCATTCATGTCATGACCCCATTGCTCTAAAGCCATTCTTGAAATACATTTATTTAAAACGTCTTAATATAAGCACAGTATAAGCACTCATCTTTTCTTCAAGTCCATTATTATTTTCAAATTCATCAAGATTTACTGTCTCCAGGAACACACCTCCCTCTTTTTCTCTGATAAGTCTAGTCTAATTGAATCAAACGCTCAATTAAACATCCCAACATGATTCCCCTCAGAGTAACCTCAGCCTGGACCCTTTCAGATGTGAGGGTCCCGTCTGCGGTGGGGCCGGAGGGGGCCGGAGGGGGCAGGAGGGGGCCGGAGGGGGCAGGAGGGGGCCGGCCCCGGGGCATGTGACATGTTGGGTGACTGCTGCCGAGGGCCGCTAATGAGAGAGTGGCACGCAAACGGCTCATTATCCGCCGGACGAATTAGCCGGTTGCATGCAAAGGACTTGGGACCGGTCCAGACGCAGAAAGAGTCGAGTCATTTTGGTTTTTTCTCGGAGGGAGGCGCTAACAGAGATAATCCCATCAGGAGAAACCAAACACTGGACAGGAGCTTTACACTCGGATAAGACTCCACCGGTGGCTTTAGGGAAATACACCCTTAAATAGGCTTCAAATCTGGAGATTATCATATTATTTATTTATGTTTTGTATATTTTATTTTGTTTTAGACAAATAATTAATCTAGTCTCTGTGGATTTGAATTGAGTTTATAACAAAAAGTTTAACATGTAGCAGTCACACAACAAAATAAATACAACAGTGAATGAAATGGTTCTTCTTTAATAATAATCCAAGCATTCATTGATATTAATCCACCATTTAATTAAGTCTGTGGCTTTAACCTTTAGATATGACCCAATGGATGATATTTGAAGGCCATGATCTGTTTACGAGCCTCTAATTGTTCGTCTGAGCAGAAAAATGTTGATCTAACCTGTCTCTACAGTGATTTAATCAGTCACACAGCCTCACTCTATTGATATAATATCACAAAACACACTGATAAGTCAGAGTTTTAACAGAAAACTCTTCCCTGTTTTGTAAAAAGCTGTGAAATCTGAAGCAGCCCTGAATGTTATTGTCAAGTGCTGAGACAAACCTGGTCTAGAGGGTTTAAAATCCTCTTAAACTCAATGTTGTGGTTGAGATTATTAACTGTATTAAACCAGAGAGGGTTTAGACAGAGCATTGTGGCCAGTAGGGGGAGCTACTCACCCTCAGTTCATCCTTCAGTCTCCGTCAGCGCTGTTTGCTGTGATTTATGTTTGGAAAATGTATTTTAAATAAGTGGATAAGTGTTGTTTTGTGAGATGGAAAGAGCTTCTGAGATAATTATCTGTGGAGCTGTGGAGAATTTGTTTTACATTATAGTGTAAGCTAATGTAATGTGAACTTTATAATTGTCTTTTACTTCCATTTTAATCAGGAGAAAGAGCTTTATCACGAAAAAAGCATGATTACCATTGAGTTTTGCAGCTTTTTAACTCTCGGCTCATTATTTTAATCTCATTTTCCATCCCGTCTTTTCTCCTTTACATTTGTTTGACAGCTTTAAGTTACTTTTCTTTCAGATTTTGTCGCATTTTAACAAAAGCCGCTTTCTAAACGTTCTTCTTTTATTTAAAATATGTCATCAACTTAACAATAAATGACCTTTCCTTTGGGAGTAACTCTCATGAGACAAAACCAACACAAACTCTTGTTGTCTTTAAAGAGAATAAAGTCTGTGTCAATGACGCATCACGACGGAGCAGACTTTTAATCCAATATAATGTTATTAAATGTACTTTATCTCCTGAATGTGCTGTAGTATACATTATTAGTATTCGAAACACACTGATACATCGTGACTGAGGACTACAGGATTATTTTTCTGTATGTTTTACTGCTACCAATTGTTTTCACGAGAGATTTTCATGAAATATTGGATTTTAATCAAACTTCAAGCTGAAATAAACCGGAGAAGAAGATGTTTTTGGTTTAAGTTTTCTCAAATTTAAATTCAAATAGCTGTTTTCTGCTTTTAAGGGACTCACTAATGACTGAAGAATGAACAGAATGAAGACAGCGGGGCTCTTTCTTTGTTGAGGAAGGGCCACAAGCACGAAAACCTACGTCTGAGTGAATATTTAAACTACAGCAGCTGAAATAAATAGTTATTTCACAGAATAAAGACAGAATTTACTCTGTTACATGAAGAAAGAGTCATACGATGCCAGCTTTACAGCAAACACTTAGTTTTTATGTAAATATTAGCACTGTTTCTTCTTAAAATATGAATATGGAACATAAAAAAGGGTTTCAAACTAATTTAATTTGAGAAAGCATTGTCATTTTGTGTTTTTTCTCTGTTTCCTGATGAACACACTTCAGTGTTTTGGATGCTCTGAACTCATTTTGCCAAAAGACACTGACCCTTACTGCTCCGGAGGAAACAAATCTTTACATAAATTGTCACATAAAGACTATAATTAAAAGTAGAAACATACAGTGACTTTGTATTAACTGTGGTTTTTCAATAAAAGTCAACGGCACTCAGACTTTATGGAGCCCAACTTTATTTCCAAAGATTTTGCATTTTACATTTAATTCTTAACTAAACACTGGCTTCCTTTGGAGTATTTCACAGTGTGCTTTTTGCATTTTATGAAAGTAATGGATCTTTATAATTCATTCAGCAGTGTCAGGATTATGTCAGCGTGGGTTCACGTCCCGACCGGAGCCGACGGGGAATACTTTTACGGCGAATATACATCACTCTTTAATGTTTGCCATGTGCTCGTAAAATAAGGAGACCCCCGCATTGTTCCAAATCCATTTTTCGTGTCCCTTTCTGATTATTTATTCGTCCCCCCGCTGGATTTTTATCAGATGAACAACAATAGTTTGTCAAAGTGACGTGTGGGAAAACAAAAATAAACAGGGAGCAGCTCGACGAGGCTGTGGGATCGAGGAGGTCAACATCAGTCACTCGCTCTGGGACGTTACTCAGGAACTGTCATCAAACTCTACAGAAGTTGGGTTCTATTTATTCACACTTTTAAGTTTTACATTTGGAGTAATTAATGGAAATGGGCAAATTTGATAAGAATGAACTAAAAGCCTTAAAATAATACTTCTCTACCGATTGAATTAATGTCAAACTCCTATTAAAAGTTTAGTTTAGAGCAGAGGTGTCAAGAAAGTTAATGAGAGTCCTTTCAGAGGCCGAAGATGGAGGCAATTGGAAGCTTTTATTAAATTTTGAATGTGAGATTTCATCTGCATTTGAGTCTTACAAAAGTTGTCACACAAACAATCATTTCCTCCTTTTATAGAAACTGGTTTTAGTTGGATTTGAACAGGATTTAGTTGGATTTAAACAGATTTTTGTCAGATTTCAACAGGTTTTAGATGGATTTGAACAGGTTTTAGTTGGATTTAAACAGATTTTAGTCAGATTTCAGCAGGTTTTAGATGGATTTGAACAGGTTTTAGTTGGATTTAAACAGATTTTAGTCAGATTTCAACAGGTTTTAGATGGATTTGAACAGGTCTTAGATGGATTTCAACAGGTTTTAGATGGATTTCAACAGGTTTTAGATGGATTTCAACAGGTTTTAGGTGAATTTCAACAGGTTTTAGTCAGATTTCAACAGGTTTTAGATGAATTTCAACAGGTTTTAGATGAATTTCAACAGGTTTTAGATGGATTTCAACAGGTTTTAGATGAATTTCAACAGGTTTTAGATGGATTTCAACAGGTTTTAGATGGATTTCAAGAGGTTTAAGTTGAATTTCAATATATTTTAGATGGATTTGGACAGATTTTTATTTATCTTTGTAGCAAAAATCAAAAACATCAAAAACATGTTCAAAACAAATTGAATAAATAAAACCTAGTGCCAAAAATATCACCTTCTAAATGTTTTAAAGGGCCACATACAACATTCGAAGGACCACATTTGGCCCCTGGGCCTTGAGTTGGACTTGTGTGGTTTACGGCCTTCATCCCGAGTCCATTTCAACTCTAAACACATGAAAGAGTCAGTAAATTGTGCAGTAATCTTTATTTTGTTCTCGTAAAGATTAGAAAACTGTGAAAGAGCTTTTAGCCTTTCACAATATTAGAATTTACAGTTTTTCTATTGGTTTCCACTGTTGTTTCAGATTGTTAATTGATATCCAATATGGGAACATGATGACTGACAGAGGAGTTTGTGGGAGACTTTGTTCACTGGTATTTCCCCTGCAGCCCACCACTTTCAGGAGAAGACCTCGTGACCTGTGAACTCTGGGAAAAACTCTGTTACGAAACGGTTCCTGTGTGGTGTTATGAACTAGAAATGTAACGAGCAAATAAACAGCTGGATAAGGCACAAGCCGGGATCGTATAATGAAATAATAAGCCTTTTCCTTCTCAGTGACAGAACTACTACAATATTAGTCAAAACCAGCAGCGGATCAAGAGGAATGGACTTCATCAGGACAAGATTCAGTGACTTTACAAACGAGAATATGTCTGCTTCAAAGTAATTTCACCCCATTTTCAGAAAAAATACAACACTAAATATATAACTGAATGTATTATTGGGTTTAAGGGCTGTTTATTGGAACATAAACTATTTTACTTAAGCATTTTTGAGCATATGATGCCAATCGAGAGCTCAAATAAGTCACAAAAAAAAAAAAAAGACAAAAAAAAAAGATGCTTTTAGATATTAGCCAAGTGTTTTTATTTGTGTTTAACAGTTGGTGTAAGAAAAGCAACATTATTTTACAATTTAACGGCCTGGATTACGGTGTGAGAAAACATAAGAATAAAGAAGGTGAACTCAGACTGAATTAAGAGAAAGAAAAGGCACGATTTGTTTTGAGGCAGAACTGAGAGACTGAGAGTAAGTGCTTTGAAAACAAACAAAAAAACTTTTAAAACCATCCCATTTTCAAGTGGTAGCCATTAAAGTTGAGCTAAAATAGTAAAAAAAAAACCTGGGCAGCCATTCTAATGCTTTTTTTATTCTGTGCAAATTTTTTCTGGCTCCTTAAGAACCTTTAGAACAGTTTGATTTCAAGAAAGTGGGACAAATTGATTTGAGATAAACCATTATAATTTGATGATGGTGAAGGTTAGTTGTAGTCAGTAGCTGCTGTATTTTCAGTTCAGGATCAGGTGGTACTTACTGAAGTGACATGATTAATAACGAGAAGGAGTTATCTAAAGCTACACATAAGAATAAAATGTAAGTTAAAGGTTGTTGCGCTGGAAGCTAAAAAAATATCTTACTCTAATGCTGCAGAACCTGATTTAGTTTTTTGTCCCGGTCTCAGACTCCACTCTCCTCCAAAAAAGGTAAAACCGAACCGGATTTTTTGCCACAAAATACAAATACTTTACACAAAATCAAAGTTTAGACCTGACCTGAAACTTTTATCTTTGGAGTTTACCGTCTCATTAAACACTGCCAACATTTATCCATTCTTAATTTTCTGCCTGTTTCTCTATTTTTTTTTTTAGCTTTTTTGAGCTGTTTCTCTGTAAAATAAGACGTATTTCCAACAGAATAACCCATTTCCTTGGTTTATTTCCTTGTTCATTCGTTGTTGACATCAGTGTCGACCAATGGGAGCGCTCCTTTTTACCTGAAGTGAGCTGTGATTGGACAAAATCCTGCTGTCGACTGATCATTCTCATCTATTAAAATCCTTCATTATAAAGACTAGATCACGTCTTAAGGTCTCATTTTTTCACAGATGATTCCTGTTACAATAAACTTGTGAATAAACTGTCAAACTGAATGCAACAGTAAAAAAAATCAGGTAAAGGACAATACAGAGATGTCCTATTGTAGAAGGCTATACAACGTTAGCCTGGATTTTCAGTGTGAAGCAAAAGCCTGACCTACATTTAACTTTTCAACACATAATCTAAATAAAAACATTTCTGGATAATATATTGTGCCCTTGTTTGAGTGAAGTCACCTGCCGAGACGTCTTTCTCACAGACCGTTGTGTCCTCCACCTCTTTGTCTTATAATAATAAAGTTCTGTGTTGATCTTGATACAAACCGGGCCCGTTTCCAAAGCCCTCTTCACTCTGACAGGGTTTTATGAAGAGAAGCAGGCCTCCTCTGTGACTGACAGCCCTGAGAAAGCAGCTGTAGCGGAGGCTGTTGTAATGCTTGGCTCCCTGCAGCGTCCAATGAAACCGGGATGAATTTCACAGACGCACTTTGACGTGTTTCAGGTGGAAGCACAATGCGGCTCTTCGCTTCAGGACAGAGGTCAGCGCACTCCCGTTCAGAAGACGTCCAGTCGCGTGGGGTTTCCCAGCCTTATCTGCAAATGGATTAAGTAAAAATGTAAACGTTTTAATGGAGGAATATTCATCATGTTTATCGCACACTTTTACGGCTTTATAAAAAAAAGTTATAGGAAATGAGGCTGAAACAATATTATATCATTTAATCCCGTTTATATATGTTCGTTTCTGAGAAAAAGTGAGCGCTTGCTAAAGGATTTTTCTCACTTGAACTGAACTTATTTGTCTTTTACAGGTCCTTAAAGTGCTACGTGTGAAATTTTGCAGGACACAGTCAAATAAAATCTGTCTTAAATGATATCTTTAATATAATCACCTCAAAAACATTACTTGGATTAGTCTTTCTTGGAAAAACAGACTTCTAAAGCTTTAAAGAGAAAGAAGAAGAGAACATTAATTACACACTGCACCTTTAACTGTGACGTGAAATGTTGCAATATGGGATTTTTATTATATTTATTATAACTTTTATGGGCGATTACGGTTGGACAATAAATAAGAAGGTTTTTTGTGACAGAAAAAGTGTTTCTAGAGGCTCTCAAAAAGCACACACTCTTGCATTATTCTAATTAATGGTTATTCAAATTAATTACAGGTAAGTAATTCTGTTTTACAAAAGGTTTCTCTAAATTCTGATAAAATAAATAGACAGGGTTAACTTTGAAAGTAGGAAAAAAAAAATTCCTGATTTGTCTTTATTATTATCTCATCCTGGTGTTGCTGTAATTATTAAAAATGCAGACAAAACCACTTTCTTAAACCAACAAACTTAATCAATCATTAAATTTCAAGCTCAAAACTTTCTGTTGTGATTAAAATACTTGATTGAGTGTCCCACCATCTCCACCAAAGTCTTATATATATCATAAAACACCAGATATGACCAATATTTCATACAACTAGGTCAAATAGTGTTGAAAATGGTTGAGTTTTTCTCCAATCTCTGCTCTGTTCCTGTTCTACTTTACAACCCCAGCTGTGAGTCACTTGTGCAAACCCACTCTTCCAAACAAAGTGTAAAAGCGAATGTCCACCAGCTGCAGTTCTTTCTGTTTAAAACCGAAGCAGAGGAACCTTCTCGGAAACTTCCTGCAGATGTGATCGCACGACTGGCCCGGGACAACTTGTAAAAAAAAAAAAAAAGAAAAAGAGAGAGTTCGGGGCATCCAGTGAACCCCTCAGAGACTGGATCAGGGCTGGTTTGGGATAAACGGGAAACAGAGAGGGGTCTTCCCTTAAAAGGCAGAATCGTGGAGGATGAAGGCCGTAACAACAGGAATGTACTCCTCTCTGACCTGAACACTGGGGCTTTCTGAGAGGATCGACTCTGGAGCAGATGAAAAGGTAGAGCTAATGCCTTTAAAAACAAATATACCGTGTGTTGTATGAACTTTCAGTAAGGAATAGTTTATGAAAAGGATTCTATGGACAGCTATGATGCCTGGAATAGATTGGACAGTTTGGAGAAGCAGACATGAGCAATGATCGAAGGTTTAAACAAGTCAAACTCAGTAGTGAGGGGCCAAGATCGTGAAGATGGAGACATTTGGGAAGCTTTTATTAAATTTTAAATGGTTTTATTTTTATTTGAGTTTTACAAAAGTTACCTTTTAATGTCCTCCTTTTAAGAAAATTGGTTTTAGATGGATTTGAACAAGTTTTATTTTGATTTGAGCAGGTTTTATTTGGATTTGAACAAGTTTTATTTTGATTTGAGCAGGTTTTAGATGGATTTGAGCGGGTTTTAGTTGGATATGAACAGGTTTTATTTGGATTTGAGCAGGTTTTAGATGGATTTGAACTGGTTTTAGTTGGATATGAACAGGTTTTATTTGGATTTGAACAGGATTTAGATGGATTTGAACAGGTTTTAAATGGATTTGAACTGGTTTTAGTTGGATATGAACAGGTTTTATTTGGATTTGAACAGGATTTAGATGGATTTGAGCAGGTTTTATTTGGATTTGAGCAGGTTTTAGATGGATTTGAACTGGTTTTAGTTGGATATGAACAGGTTTTATTTGGATTTGAACAGGTTTTATTTGGATTTGAACAGGTTTTATTTGGATTTGAGCAGATTATGTATATCTTAATCCTAAAAACTGGCTTAAGACTTCATGAACAAACCTGAAAATGGATCTAAAACCTGTTCAAATCCAGTTAAAACCTAGTGCCAAAAATATCACCAACTAAAGGCCTTTGAGGGCCACATAATACATGGAAAAGGGCCCTATTTCGCCCCCGGGCCTTGAGTTTGACATGTGTGTTTTAAGCCATGCTGTAAATTAGGCCAGTGAAATAAAAACCAGTCAAGTACAGCCTCTGTAGGATGCGCTGGCTCATAGTCTTTACAGGAATTCAACATAATTATCAAGAGATAGAACCAGAGGCAACAGTGAAAATAAACAGAACTTTTTTTCGAGACAGAATCATTTTCTGGCAGAGCTCTGTCTGCTCTGTGTATTCAGATTGTCAGAAATGTAACATCTCCCACAGGAGCTAAAAGCACCAAACAATACTCATCTGGTTTTCACACACAATGAATCAGTGGAAGTGGTCTTCAGAGGAACAGAGACAGAGCTGGGCTTTCTGGCTTTGTGTTGGAATGAACAGTGAATATTCCTCTTAGCCTTCACATTGTGACAGGTGAAAGTGATTTAAAGTTGATTATGTGCCAGTCTTTCACAGTGACCAGGCTCTGTGAACGGTCCACAACAACACCAGTTTAACAGAAGCTGGGAACCAACTTTTCTGAACCAAATGACTTCAGGTGTGAACAGTCGAGGGTCTGGCTCAGGGCCTGGTCGGAGTGAAGGCACCGGGACTTTTGATCATTTAATTTACATTTAATTTATCATTTAATTTATCATTTAATTTAAATTACTTTGAAAGACTTGTGGAAGAATTGGGA
>JAWCTZ010000838.1:0-29967 GCA_036850595.1 Rhyacichthys aspro | reverse complement strand
AAATATGAACCATTAACAACAAATAAGTTTTTCCAAACTAAACCTTTTTTAAATTCATTATTAAGCTCTTACTTAATCTATTTTCAATTTAAAACCCTTAACTCTGCTCTTGTTCATAAAGATACACAGCCTTCTTTTTACGCATCACTGACGCTACAAAGGCAGTTCTACCATACTTTATCAGCATTTTCTTGCTTGCCTTTAGGGGTTGCTTTTAGTTAATTTCATCAGCTTCACTGCAGCTAAAAGTGTAAATTAAGAAACCTTTGCTGTTTCTGATGGGTAAAGTAAACGCTCAAGACGCAGCGGAGAAGAGAGGCACTCCGCCTTTATCCAGCAAATGGCACTTTATCTTTTTTAACACCTCTCCTCCTGTAGCAGGGGCAGATGTACCACATTTATGAGCAATTTCTTAGCATTTTGTTGCTCCCTTTACATGCTTGTTTTAGTTTAGATCATCATCATAGAAGCTGATGCAGCACAGATGAGGGGCATGTTCAGCGCAAACCACATGTTCAGCGTTAAACCACAGACACAGATAAGAACAGACTTAACTCTAATGGAACTGAACTCACCTGTGTCCAGTGTTGAGTCCTGAGCTCTCTCACGGTGTATTATTCTTCAAACTCTCTAAAAATCCTCAGCAGGATCGGCTCCTTAATCTCTTGCACTTTCCTCAGGCTCAGAACCTGTACTGTATAGATAAAGTGTATGAAGTATGCAGCATATTGACTAATCTATTAATGACATTTTTAATTGGCCAAGTTAAGTAATAGCAATTAATCAGTTAATCATGAACACCCCTATTTTTTACCGAATCTGATGTTAGAAACAATGCATTTCGATACAAATGTTGAATCGGGGAATCTTCCCATCCCTATAGTGCACAGGGACATGGGCACCCTTACTGGCTGTGCAGCCCAATAACCTCAGT
Organism: Rhyacichthys aspro; assembly: GCA_036850595.1. Taxonomy (NCBI): domain Eukaryota; kingdom Metazoa; phylum Chordata; class Actinopteri; order Gobiiformes; family Rhyacichthyidae; genus Rhyacichthys; species Rhyacichthys aspro. The sequence goes on along the minus strand of JAWCTZ010000838.1, from coordinate 29,033 downwards.
TTTGAAGATTATTTTTGGGCTTTTTGCCTTTATATGACATTCAGTGTCGAAAAAGAGGAAACAGGCAGAGAGCGCGGGAAATTATACTGGGCAAATGACCTGTGACAGAATCAAACCTGGCTTGTCAGAGTATGTGGTTGCACTCTAATAGGAGAGCCACCTAGGTCCCAGCATGAAGCTTTTTTTAAACCTCATTATTTTGTTCCCTTGTTCCTTTTCATTAATTTCATGTTTTTATGTGGATTTTACATTTTTTTCTTGTACTTTGTCATTCTTGTCCTTTGTCATTTATAATAGCATGTTAATTATACTTTTCAGGAGGAGGGCTTGCGGCAGATTTTTGTCATGACCATGGAGGTTCTACAGGAGTTCAGCCGCAGAGAGAACCTCAGTGCACAGATGTCTTCTGTTTTCCAGCGCTACTTGGCTCTAGCCAATCAGGTGCTTAGCTGGAACTTCCTGCCACCAAATCATATCCTTTCTCTAAAAAATGCATTCAAAGAAAAGATTTCACCTCTCAGAAGGTCAGTGCATGTACATTAATTCTTATAATTATGTTGTTGTGTATGGGTGTTGTTTAATGCAGTTACACTTAGTTTCAGTACAATTTAAAAAATATCATTTTGACGCCTTGCATGTCATACCATAGTTTACTTATTTAGTTTTTATGGTGGTGTCATATTTCATATGGTGACATGTTTTCATATATATGTATAGTGGCGTGGAAAAGGTTTTGCCCTCTTCCTGATTTATTTATTTATTTGTTTATATTTTTTAAGTGCTGATTTTATTTGTTAAGGGGGAAAAGCTATCCAAACCTACGTAGCCTTTGTGAAAAATAATTGTCCCCTTAACCTAAAAATGGGTTGTGCCACACCAGCAGCAATAAGTGCGATCAAGCGTAACTGGCAATAAGTCTTTCACGTCCCTGTGGAGGAATTTTAGCCCACTCTTCTTTGCAGAATTGTTTTAATTCAGCCACATTGGCCGGTTTTCTAACATGAACCAACCAACTAAGGTCATGCCACAGCATCTCAATTGGATTCAACTTCGGACTCTGACTAGGCCACTCCAAACCTTCATTTTGTTTTTTTAAGCCATTCAGAGGTGGACTTGCTGTTGTGTTTTGGCTTATTGCACAGCTGCAGAACCCAAGTGTGCTTGAGATCAGGAAGTGATGTCCAGACATTCTCCTCCAGGATTTTTGGTAGAGAGCAGAATTCATAGTTCCATCAATCACAGCAGTTCGTCCAGGCTTGAAGCATCAAAGCAGCCCCAGACCATCACACTACCGCCATCATTTTTGACTGTTGGTAGGTTGTTCTTTTTCTGAAATGCCATGTTACTTTTACTAGATGTAACAGGACGGACATACCCCTTCCAAAAAGTTCAACTTTTGTTTCCTCAGTCCACAGAATATTTAAAGTCTCAGGACTCATCAAGATGTTTTTTTCCAAAAGTGAGATGAGCCTTCATGTTATTTTTGGACTGTTGTGTATTAGAGGTTTTACAATACATATAAAAAAACTTTTTTCCCTTTAACAGACTGTACCTGCAGTCATTTGTGTATAAAACAGGCTTTATGATGCCATCTACTCTTTATTATAAAGGTTTGTAATAGATGAGAACCTCTATTCAGGAACGGAAAACCTTGGCCTATCACATGCTCGCAAAATGACACGCACGAAAAAGGAGCCGATGGCGTGTATTTTCATTCCTGAATATGTTTTTTAACATAGCAAAACATCTAGAAAAAAGAAAAGCATCAACAGAGAAAAGGGAGGCAGCGTAAAGCGCCAATACATACTTTCAATTCAATTGCGTAATGTTTAACGAGGCGGAGATAATTGCAGTTGTGACGCTGAAGTCGCAGCTAAGCTAACGCTAAAAACTCAAAACTGGTGTGATGTTCTACATTCCAAAACCTATATTGATTTTGTTAATGTGTTTCATGTATTTTTGTATACATTCTGTAAAAATGTGATATTGTAAATACCATAACCTCCTACACCACCACAAGAAGTATCCATTATGTCTGTGCCTTTGCTTTGTGTTCACATTTGTTGCAGAGGAATTGAGATTTGTTTTTTATTTGTCTTGAACACATGTTCATGGCTTGGCAGTTGGTCATATTGTTGATCTAAACCTGGCATTGGACGTATGGGTGCATGGGCTCATTAGGGCTAAACCCTGTGCAGCCTGGCTTCCTCTCTAGTGTTTTAGGGGATCTTCAGTGCCTGCCATCATCCTATATCAGTTTCAAAGAGGGGTCTAACTCAGTGGCCTTAGCTTGTCCTGGCTCCCTTTGGAATGCCTGGCTTGTGTTGCTCAGCGTCTGTGAGCTTATAGTGAGATGATAGTGCCTTTAAATCCTGCTGGCTGTAGTAGTGGTCAGTGCGCTCAGTTCGAAAGAACATTTGGTTGTGGCTGTTGGAATGCACATTTGATGCATGTGGAATTAAAGGTATCTCTAGGGATTGTAACAGGGTCATGGAAATAATGTATGAATTATTTTTGGTCGGCAAAATTGTTTGGTAATTGGAATAAAGAAAAGCCTTTTGATTGCAAAGATTCTCCTTAATATTTGTTTTAGTTTTTTCTGTTTCAAGATGTATAGTTTGGAAGTTTTATTGGCATTTAATACAGTTACCATCCTTTCTCCCAATGTATGTTCCTGCTTCCCATTTAAGCTTTAGCTAGGGTATGTGTTGGAAGGTCTTGATGACTCCCAGCTTGAGTTGCAATCTCACCAGTTTACTTTAGTTTTGTATTAGCATGTGTTTTATATCTTTGCAATTAGGGATGGGTACCGAAACCCGGTATTTTTTTGGCACCGGTGCCATGCCATCAATTTTTACCGGACCGATAAGTTTCAGCCTTAACGGTATTGTTAACGGTACCGGCGTAGTGGCGTGGCAACAGCGTGTACATGGCGTGCACTTCTTTGTTTCGATCTGGCTTTAAAAGACGAGCCATCTCTCCCGCTCGCCTCTTCCTTTCCTGCTTCAGTGCGAAGGGGAGGGGCTGCTCACGCTCTCTCACTCACCCAAGTTACACAAGTATTCCTCCGCTGACAAGAGACAACAAACACACAAGGATGACAGAGCGACCCCGGGCTAAAAGGTCCAAAGTGTGGCTGTATTTCTCTAAAATAGATGCAGACAACGCACGCTGTCTCAGATGTCACAAAAACGTGGCTTGCAAGGGCAAGTTGTTACTTTAAGGTATATGTTATTAATACAAAGACATGTAAAGTATTTATTGATAATTTTATTTTAGTGTTGCAAAGTACGTTAAATTAATATATTGTGTTTTAAATTGTTCTAAAATAAAAGGGTTTCATGTTCATAGTTTTTTTTCTTCTCCCTCCTTGTTTTCACACAGAAAAGTATTGATAAGAATACCGATAAAATACCAGCTCGAAAAGCAGCATCAATAAAAATAGTAGTATCGATAAAATCTTAACGATACCCATCCCTATTTGCAATACTAAAATGTATTTAACATGAGAATATTTTTAAAGCTTGAAGACCTTTTACCTCTTATAAGACCTTTTTAGTCTTTAAAACTATATCCAGAAGCCAACTTCTAAATTATATGTCTGATGTGTTTTTGCTTGTGGTTTTTATTTGGCGTCAGGTATGTTGTGGTTGTTGACACAGAATGATTAATTGCGCTGAGAGCTTGAATGAGCATGGATGCCTGTTGACAAGTGTCTAACACTCCAAGCCTGGGTGGAGCGTTGCAAGCGCATGTGGGACGTCTATCAAAGGCCTCTGCCACTGATGCCATACTCAGTCCACCTCTTAACCTCTGGTGTAATGTACTTGAGGGTCTCTCTTGAGGGTCCCTTTATAACAGTGTGTCTTGACACAAGGTCTGACTGTACTGGGGGTCTGTGGCTGGAGTGGGGGTCAGCTGGTGAAAATGGGTCTTCAAGCTGACAGATGGATCATCTCCAGTCCTTTAGCTGCTGCTGTGTTGCACTAACACAGTCTAAAGCAGTGGTCACCAATCTTTGAGGCTGAGATCTTTTTCCTTGGTTTTGGAGAAAGCTGAGGTCTACCTAATGAAATCCGTAGTGAGCCTAGAATAAGCTAATTAAATGCCTTTTATCTAGGCTAACTACTACATTTGATGCTTTTATTCAACTTTGTAACTGATGCAATTGCAGTATTAATATTGGAAGCATAGAAAAACACAAAACAAGTTGATGCTTATGTGGCGGTGCGAGGGTGATATTAAATGGGTAAAGTTAAACAAGCCAACAACGCCACCTGGGAATGTGTCCCAGGACATAGGTTACAATTTAGAATATGGAAAAGCACACAAGTATCTGACAAAAGGGGGCAGAGATGTGATTTTTAATTTTAAAACAATTATTTTTATTAAAATTTTTAATAAAAAGGATCAAGATGAACTGAAAAAAAAAGAAATTAGGACAAGACAACAACTTAAATTTAGAAGAGATAATTTTATTACATACTATGGCTAAAATGTATTAATTAAATTGGCTATATAAAAGTAGGCCTAATCTAAAAAGGCTAAAGTTAAAAATACGCTAATCAAAATTAAATGCAGTTAGCTGGGGCCACCTGTGGTGAGCAGGCTACGTCAAGGGGGTGCCCAGGAGTGCTTCCAAATACTCACCTCAGTGGACACAGCAGACGTCACAGCATCTCATAAGTGCAAACTAAACTCATGTAAACCAGCCCGGCGCCCAGCATCACTGAAAGAAAAGGAACACAAAATTAACAAAATCTGACCCAGTTGGTTAGTTAACGGTGTGGACAATACAGTGGCCCAGTTAGCACTTCGAAGGCTGCCGCTAAACAATATTCTAAACAAATACTAATTAACAGAATTGAAAATTAAAGGCAACTTATACAACAAAGGCCAAAAATATCCCAAAACAAAAACAGTAAAGCTAAACTAGCAAAACCAAAAATATACTAAAGATATGCAAAACCAAACAAATCTACTAGCAAAACAGGAGGACTAACCAAAAGCAATGTACAAAAAGTAAATAGCAAAACAATATGCTAAATGTACACAAAACCAAATAAAACAGTGAAACAAAACACAGCAAAACAAAACAGCACAGGTAAACCTGTGAAAAGGGTTTTTAAAGCGTTAAAAAGGCTCACCTTAAAGGGACATTTTCCTACCTGGACCAGTAACGGACAGAAAATGGCACACAAACACTAGCAAAGCAGACAGCAGCCAAGAGACTGCCATACTGACAACAGGTGTCTTAAATAGTCTAATTAGTGGGGTGGGCCAGTAGTGGAGCCAGAGTGAGAGCTTCAGAGGCCCTGGGAAAAGATCACCCCACTACACTTAGTATAAATTTTTAACTTATGCAGCAAAATTGTACTTGCAGTTAAGTCAGCTCATTATGTATCAGATGTGGTTCTGCCAAGGCATTCCTGATGCATATATTTATAATAACAGTTAAATGTATCTGTGGTTAACAGAAAAAGAAAAGACTGTCCATACAAAACTATCCAGACGTCAAAGCATATCAATAAACATGGGGGAGGAGTTGTCCCTTCACAAAGAGCTGGGAGGCTTGAGATGCTGGTTAATGTGTTTCTGTGCTTCGAGTTAATACACTTTCTCAAGGCAGGGACAACAATCAATTTTCCTCCACAGAACCTATGTAATAAATACATCTTCTACAAATCTCTAACAAAATGTTGTCATCAGTTGATATGATGGACTAATGTGTACTAGTTTTGAAGTCCGTTGTCTGAAATCTTCTAATAGGTCCTTTATCTGGGTGTGGCAACATATAATGGGAGTATAATAACTAACTTTTTAACTGTGGACTGTGGGCCTGGAGGAAGCATGGATGTATTATTATATATAGAATATGGTATGAGTAAAAAATGGCCATTATTTTCACTATATGTTCAATATATATATGCTCGTTGGCACAGCACACTCAAATGGTTTTGGCCTCCAGCATTATTTCCACATTACGCTGTCCATAGAGCAGACGCTCTACAGTACTCACACATTTGGTACCCACTACCACATTCCATGAGGGCTGTGTTACTTTTTTAACAAATTTTTAAGGAACAGATAAAAAGTCTTTTCCTTTTGGCTGGTTCCTTCAGGGGTCGCCACAGCAAATCATCTCCATCTTAACCTTGCGTACATTTCCTGATAAGCCTTCTGTTTGGCCTCTGCCTCCTCTATCCTACCCTTGCGCTACAAACCCTATACTTTTCTCAGTCCTCTCACTGTCCCACCTCTTCCTAGCTAAACTCCTCTGGATACTCTCCTGAACTTCCTTATTTCAACACCAAGTCTTCTTGTCTACTTTCCTCCTTCCAGATGACACACCTAGCACCTTACCACCTGTCTCCCTGATCACCTTGGCTGTTGTAGTTAAGTCATCTGGACCATCTAAAACCTGTCTCAACTCCTCCCTGAAAACCATAAAGTACACTTCCTTTTTCAACTGACACCACTTTGTCTTCTGCTCTGCCTTTGCTCCCTTCATCTTACACACCACCATCCTATGCTGTCTAGCTACACACTGTCCTACCACTACTTTGCAATCACTAATCACTTTCAAATTACACCGTCTACATAAGATACTTTTCACAAAGTCTACCAACATCTGTCCTTCTGGGTTCCTTTCCTGAAGACCAAACCTGCCCATCACTTCCTCATCACCACTATTCCCTTCACCAACATGTACATTTAAGTCTCCACCAATCACCATTCTCTCTCCTTTGGGAACACTCTGCATCACTTCGTTAAGCTCACTCCAGAATCTGTCTTTCTCTTGCTTACAACCTACTTGTGGGGCATAACCACTAACAACATTGAACATCGCACCTTCAATTTCCAGCTTCAGACTCATCACCCTAACGGTAAAGCAGTTTAAACCCTGCTCTAATGCTTTTAGCCATGCTACCTTTCCACCTAGTCTCCTGAACACACAGAATGGTCAACCCTCTTCCTCTGCATCATATCTACCACCTCTCTACCTAACTCTTGCGTTTCCTATTCTCTCTCTTCATACCTTCCTCCTCTAGCACACCTTCGTCCTCTCCTCGACATTATTAGCAAACATCAGAGGTTTTTCCTGATGGTTTGGGTTGATTGATATATTGATTTGCAGAGTTATAGCCTGTGTCACTTCCTTGTTAAATACAATGCATGTCATTCTTTAAGTGCATGTCAACGATTAAATAGTTGGTGCAGCCTTAATAATTTTCAAAAGGCTTTGTTGCACTTCTGTGTTCTATATTTCAACAATAAACTTTGAATTTGTTTTAAAAGTGTGTCATTTGAACAGAAAAAAATGTAAAGAGATAGAGAGAGAACAGTATTATTATCCATGCATCCATTTTCTTCCAATTATTCAGGGCCAGGTTGCAGGGACAATAGTCTAAGGTGAGAAGCCCAGACTTCCCACTTTCCAGACACTTCCTCCAGCTCCACCGGGAGAATACCAAGGTGTTACCAGGCCAGCCGAGAGACATAGCCTACTTTAGCATGTCCTAGGTCTTCCTCTGGGCCTCTTCCCAGTAGGACATGCCCAGAATACTTTCCCAGGAGGGAAGAATTCTCAGGAGCAGCGGCTCTACTCTGAGCTCCTCCCGAGTGGCCGAGCTCTTCACCTTATCTCTAAGGGAGTGTCCAGCCACACTGTGGAGGAATGTGAAAGGGTTATATTTTCCCCTTTCACTGAGTCCTATTTTTGATATGTTGGAGTTATGTTGAGTTGATTATATTGATTATGTCTGTTATTCTTTCTTTATTGCTTAGTTGAGTGGTTTTGGGATTTCTTTGTTTTGTTTATTTTGGGGTGCTGTCAGCTGAGAATCAGGGAGAGAGTGGGGACACCTGTGTTTATTGGGCTGCAGCACTGGGAATCAGTTTAGAGGGGAGTTACATTTATGTTTCTTTTAAAGGGGTATTTTTCATTATTGTATTGATGTGTTAATTGTATTACTTTGCATATAGTTTAGTATGGTGTGATTTTTGTATTGATTATTGCAGTTGTGTTGGGTTTTGTTTTGTTAGGGCCCAGTTCACCTTCTTCCCTTCCCTGGAGGCTGATGGTGCCTTCCAGGCAGGTGAGGCTGTGAAAAGTGTGAGGAGAATTGAAAGAAAAGGAAAAGGGGCAGTTTGCTGTGAGGCTGCACTGTTAATTTTTGTTGGTCTTCTGTTCTTTTTTTTTAAGTCCTAGGATGTTTCTGTTCTGTAAAGTTCTTCTTTTGTAAATAAATTTCATTTTTTGAGCTCTACTCCAGCCTGACCAATCTGCTTGCTCCGAAAACATCCAGTTTTTACATTACATTTGGTGGCAGTGGTGGGATGTTTTTTCCTCCTGAAACTGGAGTCCAACAAGCAAGTCAGGCATTACACAAGGAGTGCAAAGAGAGCCATGCAGAGTGATCAGACCAGAGCCAAGCACCATGCGGCCACCCAGTTTTCCCAGGTGGACCAGGCAGAGGGCGCTGAGGCAGCTGAACTTTCACAGACTGTGGACCAAGCAGCGTTTGATCAATTACACGCTTTGATAAGGAAACAAATGGAACTACAAGAGAGAGAAGCCTATAAACAAGAGCAAAGATGGAGAAGTGTCCAAGTGCAGCTGAATAATGTTCGAGATGAAATGGAAGCAGACAGAGGGAGATTTGGTCAGTATGGTGGCACTAATGAAAGAAGTGTAGTGTCGGAGCCTCCTCAACTAGGGGAGCCCTTGTCTCAGGACATGTTTGCACCAGACTCAACACCAACAAGAAGCTGGAGTGGAGGCGTTATCCCCAAGTTTGAAGAAGGTGATGATATTGAACAGTATTTAACCACTTTTGAACGACTTGCAGCAGCCTATAGATGGCCCAGGTCAGACTGGGCGGTGCATCTGGTTCCTCACCTGACAGGTAAAGCTCGAAGTGCTTTTGTAGCTATGGACATGGGTAACTCTATGGACTATGATCGAGTGAAAGAAGCCATTTTGGCAAAGTATGAAATTAATGAAGAGATGTATCGACTAAGATTTCGGGAGCCAGAACTTCGGGCCGGAGAGACTCCACGAGAGTTGTATTACCGCCTAAAGGATCTTTTCAAGAAGTGGGTTCAGCCAGCCAAGAAGACAGTGGAACAAATTGGAGAAATATTGATTTTGGAGCAGTATCTCCGTACCCTGTCACCAGAAGTAAGAGTATGGGTGAAAGAACATAATCCAAAGACTGGTCATGAGGCTGCGGAGCTGGTGGAGGCCTTCATTGCAGCTCGAAGTGGTCCAAAGGTCTTCAGAAATGAGAGTCATAGAAGTCATCACCAACTTCCATCGCGGAGTAAGTCTGCAGGGTTTGGTGGGAGTGGTCTTACTGAGGGTGGCAGGGGGGAGGAAGATGGGAAGTTTTGTGGGAAAGTTCTGGGCAAGTCCGGGATAAAGAAAGAGAAAGTGGCACCTGTTTGCTATTATTGTGGGAAGGAGGGCCACATAAAACCCCAATGTCCAGCTTTAAAAGTTAAAGGGGCAAATACTATGTGTTGTGTGCCTAGGCCCAAAATAAAAATTCCGTTAATAGATTATCAAGAGGTAAAAGGCAAAATGCAAACAGCTATTGTCTCAGTTAACGGCACACCAGCTACTGCCCTCTTGGATACAGCCAGTACTCAAACTTTGGTTATGCCATATTTGGTGCAGGCTCCACAGTTTGGAGAGGGAGTAGTTGATGTGTGGTGTGTACATGGTGATAAAAAGCCATATCCAACTGCTCACATTCATCTTGAGATTCAAGGTCAAAAGTACTTTTTAGAGGTGGGGGTAGTACCAAGTTTAAGTCATCCTGTGTTATTGGGCCAAGATGTACCAAGTTTGTCACAGTTGCTGGGAAAAAGCAAACCTGTGAATGCTGTTGTTACTCGAGCTAGGGCTCAAAACACAGACGAGGATTTACAAACTGATTCTTCTCATTCCCAGTGGTTAGATCAGCTCCCTTTTAGTCAACATGACTTTCCAATAGGATTTAATGGGAAGGTAAAAAAAAGTAAAAATCAACGAAGGAGGGAAAAGTTAATGGGAGCAGCGGAAAAGACCACACTCAGCTTGCCACAGCCCCTCCAGTTTCAGGAGGATAGCTGGTGGGAGTTGCCTAAAGAATTTAAACAATTACAAAGGGAAGATGGGTCTTTAGAGGCTGCATTTAGAGGTGCAGTTGAAGTGGATGGGACTCAGACTAGGTCTAAAACCTCACTAACATCTGAGAATTACTTTTTAAGAGGGGGTGTGTTATACCATAAACCTGAAGGGGGTGCTGGGGAGCAATTGGTAGTTCCCCAAAAGTTGAGGGAAAAGGTGATGACTCTGGGCCATGGTATACCATGGGCTGGCCATTTGGGCAAAATTAAAACATTGGAACGAATTGCTAATAAATTTTATTGGCCAGGACTCTACACGGATGTGCAAAAGTATTGTGCATCATGTCCTGTTTGTCAGTTAACTAGTAACAAAAAGACCAAACAATACCCACTACAGCCTATGCCAATAATTGATGTGCCATTTTCCAGAATTGCAATGGATATTGTAGGACCTTTAGAAAGGTCTCACTCTGGGTTTAGATACATACTGGTGGTGTGTGATTACGCCACACGTTATCCAGAGGCATTTCCATTAAGGCGAATTACTGCTCAGGCTGTATCACAAGCTTTATTACAACTGTTTTCACGGGTGGGTTTGCCTAAAGAAATCCTTACAGACCAGGGTACCGCATTTCTCTCTCAAACTTTGCAGCAGGTTTATCGCTTACTGGGAATTAAGGGGATAAAGACCACTCCTTACCACCCGCAGACAGATGGTTTAGTTGAGCGATATAACCAAACTCTTAAGTCCATGTTAAGAAAATTTGTTGCTGAGGATGGCAAAGATTGGGATCGCTGGCTTCCTTACCTGATGTTCTCTTACAGAGAAGTCCCTCAAGCATCTACAGGCTTCTCTCCATTTGAGCTTCTCTATGGGAGACAAGTTAGAGGACCCCTGGAAGTGCTCAGAGATGCATGGGATCCAGCCAGTGACCCTCAACCAGTTCCTGTCCTACAATATGTTCTGCAGATGAGAGAGAAAATGGAGCAGCTCTCTCAGCTCGTCCATGAGAATGTGGAGAAATCCCAGGTGAGGCAAAAACAGCATTTTGATAAAAAGGCCAAGGCCAGAGTTTTTCATCCAGGCCAGGAGGTGTTGCTTCTCCTTCCAACCTCAGACAATAAGCTTTTGACACGCTGGCAAGGCCCGTTTAAAGTGCTGAGGAAGATGGGACCTGCAACTTATGAGATTGCCACACCACAATATCGGAAGAAGAAACAGACTTTTCATATAAATTTATTGAAAGAGTGGCACGGCAGAGCAGAGCAGGCCAGTCAGCAGCTATGGGTTTGTTCTGTTAAGAATGAAGAGGATCAGACAGATCAGTTTCTTCCTCAAAACGGTAGTGATACTCAAATTAATTTGGACTTGTCTCATCTGTCTCCAGAGATGCAAAAGGAGCTGCTGTCCATTGTCCCACCTGGGCTGTTCCTGGATCAGCCTGGTTATACAACCTTGGTGGAACATAACATCATCCTGAAAGACCCTATGCCAATACGACAACGCATGTATCGAGTGCCTGAAAGGCTGCTTTCAGCACTGAGAGAAGAAGTGGATTTAATGTTGTCCCTGGGGGTTATTGAAAGGTCACAAAGTGAGTGGAGTAGTCCAGTAGTGCTGGTTCTCAAAAAGGATGGCTCCATTCGCTTCTGTATTGACTTTAGAAAACTGAATGCACAATCTAATTTTGATGCTTATCCAACCCCCAGGCTGGATGACTTAATAGAACGCATTGGCACTGCACAGTACATTACAACATTGGATTTATGTCGAGGGTACTGGCAGGTGCCCTTGGCTCCGGAGGCACGACAGTATACAGCCTTCAGAACACCACAGGGTCTGTTCCAGTTTACAGTTATGCCCTTTGGCCTTCAGGGGGCGCCGGCAACTTTTCAACGCCTGATGGACCAAGTGCTGGCTGGGGCAGAAGCCTTTGCTGGGGCCTATCTGGATGATATTGTCGTGTTTAGCCACTCCTGGAAAGACCATGTTGAACATCTGCAGGACATTTTGCAGCGCCTGAAACAGGCAGGGCTAACTGTTCAGCCCAAAAAGTGTGCCATAGCTAAAAGAGAGGCCAAATATTTGGGCTATCTCTTGGGGCATGGGGTGATTCGACCTCAACAGGACAAAGTGGAAGCTGTTCGGAACTGTCCCTGTCCACAGACCAAGTCACAGCTTAGGTCCTTTCTGGGGTTAGCTGGGTGGTATAGGCGCTTTGTGCCCCATTTTGCTACTCTGGCGGCCCCTTTAACAGACTTGACTCGGAAATCTATGCCCAATCAGTTGCCCTGGGAAGAAAAACATGAGAGAGCCTTCCAGGACCTGAAGGAGGCGCTCTGTAGAGATCCTGTGCTGCAGAGCCCAGACTTTGACCAGCCCTTTGTGGTTCAGACGGATGCCTCAGGTGTGGGCTTGGGGGCTGTCCTTCTTCAGGGTGACCAATTGAAACCAGTGGCTTATGTTAGCCGCAAATTATGGCCACGAGAGACCCGCTATTCAGCCATTGAGCTGGAATGCCTGGCCATAAAGTGGGCATTAGAGACATTTAAATATTACTTGTTGGGCAGAGACTTTATTCTTCAGACTGATCATAGAGGTCTGCAATGGCTCCACCAAATGAAGGACTCGAACAATCGCATTTCACGATGGGTGCTAGAGATGCAGCCCTATCGGTTTCAGGTCCAATACCGGCCTGGCAAATCTAATGTTGTGGCTGACTTCCTGTCTCGCCATCCAGATGGCGAGCTTCCAGGGAAGGGGGAAATGTGAAAGGGTTATATTTTCCCCTTTCACTGAGTCCTATTTTTGATATGTTGGAGTTATGTTGAGTTGATTATATTGATTATGTCTGTTATTCTTTCTTTATTGCTTAGTTGAGTGGTTTTGGGATTTCTTTGTTTTGTTTATTTTGGGGTGCTGTCAGCTGAGAATCAGGGAGAGAGTGGGGACACCTGTGTTCATTGGGCTGCAGCACTGGGAATCAGTTTAGAGGGGAGTTACATTTATGTTTCTTTTAAAGGGGTATTTTTCATTATTGTATTGATGTGTTAATTGTATTACTTTGCATATAGTTTAGTATGGTGTGATTTTTGTATTGATTATTGCAGTTGTGTTGGGTTTTGTTTTGTTAGGGCCCAGTTCACCTTCTTCCCTTCCCTGGAGGCTGATGGTGCCTTCCAGGCAGGTGAGGCTGTGAAAAGTGTGAGGAGAATTGAAAGAAAAGAAAGGGGCAGTTTGCTGTGAGGCTGCACTGTTAATTTTTGTTGGTCTTCTGTTCTTTTTTTAAGTCCTAGGATGTTTCTGTTCTGTAAAGTTCTTCTTTTGTAAATAAATTTCATTTTTTGAGCTCTACTCCAGCCTGACCAATCTGCTTGCTCCGAAAACATCCAGTTTTTACATTACAAGGAAATTAATTTTGGCCACCTGTGTCTGATGTTGATGGTTAATGGTGTTTTTGGTCATGACCAGAGCTCACGACCATAGGTGAGAATAGGAACGCAGATTTACTAGTAAATTGATAATTTTGCTTTGCAGTTTAGCTCCTTCTTAACAGACTGGTGCACTGGTGCATATCAATCTCCTGTTCCCTCACTCGTGAAGAAGACCTCAAGAAAAAGTATTTTCGCTCTTGCTTGTTCTTTTTTTTTTTTTTCGCATAAATGTCAAACTTAAACATTTCAGATAACCAAAAAATGCAAATACTAGACAAAGATAACTGAAGTAAACACAAAATGCAGTTTTTAAGTGATGATTTTATTTATTCAGAGAAAAAGCTATCTGAACCTACATGATCCCAAGTGAAGAAGTAATGCCCCCTTGTAAAGGGGTTAAATTAACTGTGATTTATCTCATTTTTTTGGAAAGCTGAGTTTAATTTCAGAAACCATACCCAGGCCTGCTTACCACCAGAGAACCACTGTAAGAGCCAATATCCACAAGTAATGAACTGGTAGTCTGTTTCACATTACCATCTGTGGAAAACTTGGTAGGTGATTGATGAAGCACCGACTAGTATCCACCTACCATGAGGTTTCTTTAACCAATCATAGCAACGATTCATAGGAGTGCCACTCTTTGCTCTTCTTGAAGAGCAATACTTTCACTTCTGATAAACTGATTCGATGGCAGCATCAACGTCTTTCTCGGGCGTAGCCATGTTGATAACAAAGAGGAAAAGAGGGAGGTGAGACCACAGTTTGACTCAAGCAATTTGCTTGGCATTTTACAAAATGGATTTATGTGAGTTTGGAAACTCCCAAATCTTGCAATAATCCAGCTGCAGCAAGGTTACCAGACTGGCCCTGTGGAGTGAGACCCGGCCAGCTGTGTCAAGCTGGGGGACATCATGGTCTGTGGTCTATTTCTCATCATAAAGGGCTTCTGAATTGCTCTTGGTCTGACCCGTCCCTAGACCTGTTTCACATACAGGAAATACAGGAGTTTTCTTTAGAGAGACCAAATATGTAAATGATTTCATTTGCACTTTTAAGTGAATGACAAGACGCGGTTATGTTAATAGCAGTCTGTGTAACAAAAAGATTTTAGTGGTTTTATTATTGCTGTATGTGTTGTGTAGGTTGTAGTTTTTGTGTCGTGCATCCCTTCGGACAGGGATGCCGTGGGCTGTGTTTTGATGTTAAAGCTGTTTGGAGTAATTCAGTTTAGATTTTTGAAAGTTTTTTTTCTTGTTCCAATTTAGCTTATATATGGTTCTTTTTAGAAACTGACTGAATTGAATCACAATAACATCACCAATAGGTATGTAAGCACCTAAGCTCAAGTGTTGCCTTGTTGATAATTAACAATATTCAGCAAACCCAGTCACTTTTTAAAGATGTTAAAGAGTTTGGATCTGTCCAGTGAATGTGCTTCTACTCATTTTTGTCTGCATGTCACGTTTCAACGCCATTTGCCACTACCTGACCATTTTCAGTGTTCGTCCTGAGTCGGGAGTCATTTGCTTGAAGCGTGTTTGCCCCAGGTTAATATTAAGGTTAGTTTGTAAACTTAGTTTGTAAACTGATGCTGAATGTGGCATGACATGGCAGTGCAAACAGACAGCTGCTCACTGAGGTGTCACTTGTTTTACACTATGGTCCACAACATAAAGTCTCAAGTGCCCTACCAGAATACCCATATCTGTCAAGTATCATTTAGCAGTTACACTCTAAACACATCAGAATGAAACTCTAGTGGTGCCTCCATAGTTAAAGATTATCGCACAATGCCTACAATGTAGAAAGTTGGCCCTTTTCTAGATATTTGTATTTGGAGTTTAGAAAGCGGTATATGCCTTCTGCATTTCACATAACTTGTGCTGCGTAATGATGTAACTTATAAGATAAAACACTAGCCATTCCATAATGGACTGAACCGTACTGTACTGTTTGGTGGAAATAGTATACTTGAATAGAAAAATAACTCAAAGGGGTCTTTGGCATTTGTCTCTGAGTGGAGGTGGCTTTGCAGGCATCTATAATTGCTACATTATTGCTTTTATAAAAGGGAAAATGTTATTTGGCAGATGGCTATGAACAGTGGAAGGAGGTATTCTTAGATTGTTATTTCACATGGTAGAGCCATAGCAGACTTAAGGCAGGATACACTGCCTAAACCCCACACACGCCTTGGCATAGCACTACCCCTGCATCTCTGTTGCAGAGACACTGCTCTGTACAGAGATAATGAGAAACGGATACAGGAGAAGCTTGCTAATCCACAGCTTTGTGGCTCAAAGCAGTGTTAGGCCTCTCAGCCTGAGCAAATGACATGGATAAGAAGCATTGTTGGTTATTTAAAGCAGTGGTCCCCTTTTTTGCACCATAGACCAGTTTCAGGGATAGTTTTTTGTGGATGGGTATCACGGCGTAGTAAATTTTATATTATTATTATTAGGATTTTCCATCTAGACTTTTATGCAGAAAGTTGTGAGATTTGAAGCTGTCTCATTACCGTTATTTTTGTAGCTATTATTTAACCCTAGATGTAGAGAAAATGGTTAAAACTTTCAGCCACTTATTTCCTTAGACATTTATTTTCAAAGAAAGTACAAACATACAGGGATTTTCTCCCTTGCTCACATCATGTCAAGCCATCCTTGTTCGTCTCTCCCAGTTGATCTGTGTGCATCTTAATTGGACTTTTTCACATGGTTACTGCTAGGGATGCACTGATTCAGCTTTTTTAGTATTTATCCAGATCTTGATCCAGATCTCGATCCAGGTGCTTTTAGTATCTGCAGGTTTTGTGATACCGATCCAATCCAACTGGTATTTTCAGTAAAGACCCCTTGTATTTGTCACATGACCCATTATAGAGATGGGGGTTATCATTACATTTATTGTAATGAGTGGATTTGTCCAAATAAAAAGAAATGAAAAAAAGACCAGCACTTTTACCATCGTATAGACAGACAATTTCTACTTAAAGTTAAAGAGTACCGTATTTTCCGACTATAAGCCGCTACTTTTTTCCCACGCTTTGAACCATGCGGCTTATACAGAGATGCGGCTTTTCTATGAATTTTTCTTCAGCCCTCAGGGGGGCGCTCTAGCAGGAAGTGCAAAAACGAGACAGGCAGCGGTAGTCAGTACAAACAAGAAAGCACCAGTTTTTATTCTTAGCACATGCAACCCAAGACGCACAACAGCAAAATACGGTAATATTTTTACACCCTCACCCTCATAATGGAAAACAAATGAAGTGACAGTGGTTTTGTGTTCAGTAGTTTCAATGCTCAGGAGGAAGATGAATAGTGACTTGTGGTTTCAGTGCACGGGAGAATGAAGCGACTTTAATAGTTGCGCAGTTGCGCTTTAACAGTGCGCAGGAAGAAAAAGTGACAGTGGTTTGGTGTTCAGTGGTTTCAGTACGCAGGAGGAAGAAAAATAAAGCAACTTGGTTTTAGTGCACAGGAGGAAGATGAATAAAACCATCAATGACTTTTCTGTTTTGTTTGATCAGCACTTTTACTGCCGTGTTACAGGCACTGTTCGGAAACAATCAGTTCAGGTATATGAATAAACACTTATGGTACAAAATCTTTCTATGTAAATATCTTATTTCTCAGCCTGGATATCCGCGGCTTATAGTCCGGTGCGGCTTATATGTGACAAAATATATATTTCTTTTTTAAATTTTAGTGGGTGCGGCTTATATTTAGGTGCGCTCTATAGTCCGGAAAATACGGTAATCATTCTTTAAGATTTTATTCTTGTGGTAGCTACTAAACCACAGGGGCCAGCACTGATCAAACCAAAGGGAAGAGAAATCATCCTTAGGTCCTTAGGTTTACATGTTAGTAAACCAGCTGATGGATTTAAGGGACTGTAGCCATTGTTTTAGGAAGGTCCTATGTTAAATCGATGAGCTTTTAACCATGTTCTAACGTTGTTTCTACCTCAAACACTTGTGTTTTGTTTCACTGCGCATGTTTAAGTAATTTATTTAGTTTGAGCTACAGTCCTTTCAACGAGCTTTCACGAATGACGTCAATATGTGAAGTAAAACTCCCTCCAGGAAGTGCTCCTCCACACTCCTCCAGCCCCTCTCTCCTGCACTGTCAACAAGTGCCGTGCTCAGCTCAGACGCACAAAGAAGCATCGCTGCTACTGTGTTAGCTTACTTAATAATACTTTTACTTTCAATACACTGCACAACAGCTACCTTAGGAGTCTCCAGGCAGCATACATTCTCAACTTCAGTAGGCATTTCCGGCAATTACACATGTGCACCTTTAAACAGAAGCAGTTAACACGCGCTATGCTACGGCTACACCATGAAAACATACACAATAGTTTCTCATTTATCAAGCAGAAACATCTTGGAGAAGCCGTCGAGGTCTTTTTGGTTGCTCATGTTCTTCAAACTCAGAGTCAGACTCTGGGTCAAGATATAATGCTCAGTTACTCTCAAAGCCATTGCTGAAAAGTCTTTACTACATGTACCGTGTTTAATTCAGTCTGTTTCCAGCGGCAGCTCACGCAGCTCTAGCGTGACATCATGAAGTGAGCGGAGCCAACACGGGAGAGGTGAGCCTTAAATTGACAGCGCCAAATCAGGCCCTTCACTTATGATGAGAGCTCATCCAAACCGCTTGTATAAGATCATTTTTGTGTGTTTCACGTTGCAAACGTGATATGGTAACCTAAATGTATCCAAAATACATATGTGTTAGTATATATATATTATGTGTCTGACAACAGCAGCTTTTGTCAAACCTCACTAGCATATTAATGAGTAAAGACAGCAGTTTACTCCAGGCCATTCAGAGGGAGGGGCTGGGAAATTCTGATAAAGTAGAAGCTACAAAGAGTCAGCTACATTCACTGCTTTATATCTGCAAATGGCAAACATTTATATCAGAGATGTTTGCAAATGATGGAAAGAAAAGATCAGGGCATCTTGTGCCCTGGGGTAACACACTCACCACCTTTACTCCAGTGTCTGTGGTACTGGAGTATGAATCTGTGAATATGTTTGGTGGTGGTCAGAGATGGCATAGAGCCAGTATGGCTGCCATGTCTCCATCAATCTGCCTGCCAGTGGTAGTTCAACATCACCGGTGTGTGACTGTGGAATGAATGATTAATGTGCTTTGAGTGCTGTGAAAAGCACTATATAAATGTAATACATTAATAATATTAAAGCTAACAACCTTATAGGCTATTAACTTTAAATCTTTTAAAGATTAGCAGCCACTGCACTGTCCCATATAGTCTGACAGAAAACCGATCAACTGTAGACTTTATTCTGTTATTAGTTATAAGAGAGCTGTAAGTATTTTAATATGTTATTTTTCAGTAGTCTATATTTATTTCTGTGTTATAAGATTTTTTTTCCACAGTACAGTGTAATATTGATACTTGCTAAATATACTACATTAAATTTTATTACATTAAAGACATCCAATGCAGGTTTTCTCAAAATGTGTAAATATTTGTGACTCACTTTTGTTCCTTTAAGTAAAATGGCAAGTGTCTATAAACAGTCCTTTGTTTCCATGGGCGAAGTGAGTACAAAACTTGACTGTAGAACAGTAGGCTACAGCTCAGGGAAATCACTGATTTTTTTGAGGAGAACAGGAGATTGTGCCTGGTTGGCAGAAGATGGCAGCCCCAGGCACAGAGTAGCAAATATGCCTGTGTTTTGAGCTTCACCACGCTTGTGCCACCACAAGTTACGGCTACATGTGTTTTGCCTAGGTTTGAAAGGACAAGGTAGTATGGGCAATAAGTCTAAAGAAAACATGAGCAAAAATAAAACTTACGTATCCAGCTACATAGGAATGTCTTGTGCAAAGCATTCTCGGTAACTAGTCTGAGCTGCCAGTGAGCGCTAATGTACTGCGACAACCTATTGGCCAAAAAATAATAATATTAAAGGACTGATTAATATTTAAATCCCTTTGGTACGCTAGAGTGTAATAAACTAGCTCTAAATGCATCAAATGGCTTCAAAACCATGTATTTTGCTCCCAAGAAATTGTTTGTGCTGATGTAAACAGGAGGTCACGCACACATTATGCAATCAGAACACATCAATCTTTACATGTAGCAATATGTGCTCTGTTACTGGCCACAACATCAGTAAACAAAGAACTGGGAACAGGATGCTGGAGCTTAGCATCTGAGCTAATTTGAAGAAAATAAGGAATAGTATGGACACAAAAACACAAAAACAAAATTGGCTTCGTGTGAGCGGCAATGACTTGGCTAGCACCATTTGAATGGCTAATGGCTAGAAAATAATCCAATAGGTTTCTTCATTCACAAAAAAATTAATAAACGGATTAATAAATGGATGTTATGCATGGGATGGACTTTTCAAAGAAAGAGAGGACTTACCGCTTGGATGTTAACAAAGAGTCTATAATGCATAGAGAGAGTCTGTAATACATCAACTGATTGACTTTAAGTCTTTGTTGGTTTTTTGTGTTTGTGCATTTGGGTTTATTTGTTTGGTTGTCTTTTTCACTGTTTCACTGTTGTATGAACACATCACCAACATTTATTGACATTTAGTGTACATGTCCATAATACTCATTTTTTTAGTATTTGCTTATATTCTGCACTTACTGCTTTTTTCACCTCTGGTAGGTGCTAAAGTGCATTTTGTTGCTTTGTACATGTGTAATGACAATCAAGTAAAGTAGTCTAATGATAATGCCAGGGGCACAGTTCTTAGCACCCAAAAAAAAAATTAGAGACCTACCTCAGGTCAACTGATCTTAATACTAATCAACGATTTTATATATTTATTGGTATTATTTATTTAATAATAGTTTTTAGTTCTCCTTACCAACCATTGTGAAGCTGCTATAATCAACAATATATGCTCCTATTTAAGCAGAAGAAAAGTCAAACAAGGTGTTGTCTGGTGTAGAGGTACGATTTTTTTACAATATCTAATAAATGTATCTAACAAATAAAGAACATTTTATCTGCACATTCTGGTTTGGTTTTCTTTTGGTTTTGCTTATTTCCCCTTTCTGTGTCACCTGGTGCCCTTGTGTTTCAAAAGTGGAAAACAAATTGAGGAGACAGGTTAGTTGACTGTGCTGAACAGATTCAAATGTTCCATGTGCTAATTCCTTTTCTGTTGTAATTCCTCATTTTACTTGATAGTGTTTACACCTTGATTGATATTTTCTTTGTTTTTTTCATTTTTGTGCCATCTGTTTCTCCATTGCAAAATGGGGAGTCCCATCAGTTTACCCAAGCAGGCTGGAGAGGTCAAGATGGCAGGTGATGCCTTTAAAAAGCTCACCGCAGACATATGTCTGAGTTATATCACATCTATTACTCATTCAGTAAGCATGGCACAGCACAGTGGTGTGGTTGGCATTGTAAATTCCTTGCCAGAAGTATTTTCCTAATGATGTAACTTGTGAGCTTTTGGGTCTTTTTTTAAAAGTTTGATGCATTAAGTTTGAATTAAAAAAAAAAAAATATCTGCTTAGTTTAAACTCCTTGCCACCTTGAAGTTGTAGACGAGTGAGAGCTTATGTACAAAAGTAAACAGTGCAGTTAATTTTACAACTTAATCTTAATCTTACACTTTTCCTTGTGTTCAGTGAGAGGTCACTGTTTTGCCACAGCTATTAATACCAGGCCTTAAAGCCAAACGCTGGACACACTCCCAAAATGCACGCTGTGTGTGTGTGTCTGTGTGTTCTCAGAGTCTTAAACAGGTGCCAGGTTTAGTGTTGAAGTGTGTTGTGTTGGCGGGTGTGTGCAGTGGGAGTGACTGTGGTGGAATGTCCAGCCTGCTGCCTCTGCCTTTGATCACTCATTCTTAAGTTTCCCTCTAGTCACCAGGCCCAGGCCATTTATACTGCTATTGTACAACCCTAATTGTTTGTGGAGAGCTTTTTTTTATGCCTATGTGTAATCTATTGCTAAATTTAAAAAAAATCCTTGTTTTGTTTCATTCTTGCTACAGTTTGAACAGGTCCATCTGTAGTTTATTAATGTTGATGAATTCAAGATGAATAACACTCCAATCAAATGTCACCTTTGATTGGCTTTTTTTTAAAAGCATTTTTAAGCCTTTCACACTTTTCAGGTAAGCTTGTTGCAGACAAAAGATAAATCAATCATGGCAAATTGACTTGCTATTGCGTTTCTTTAGTGTTTTTATTTCACAGCAAGAGGACCAAAGCAGCATCCAAAGATAGACCTGTGACAGATATCTGATCTTTATCAAATCTAGGACAATTGTAGACTTTCTACAACTGCTATATATCTATGGTATGTGAAACTTCTTTTTCCCCTTAAAATTAGCTCTTTTGGTCTTCACAAAAGTAAGTGTATGCAGGTGGTATGAAGGTGCTTCGGACTAGGTCCTTGGCTGTAGTTATGGGTATGGTTTAAGGCAGACCAAAAAGACTTTTGTGTGTTCTGCTAAAGCTTGTCAAAGTTCACTACTGTATTTCTTGTTCCAGTAGAGAATTTGGAGGTCTAAAGCCAATTTTAGATTGGTGCATCATCTTTTTACCAGAATTTGCATTTTGAAGTCAGGCTGGGCGATAAACACTGTTTGAAGGGTAATGCTGTATTATTACCCTTCACACATGAGTAGCTCACACAAGTAACTCACAAATTGGCTGTTCTGACTCAGCAGTCACTAAAGACACTAATAATTGCCAGAGAAAGGAGTCTTATCACCTCCATAATGCATGTCGCTGAATCCAAATAATCCAAATTGCTAGGAAACTTCCTAACTTATTAGTAATGACCTGGATGTATTTCATGGTTGCCATGATAAGAGCTGTCCAAATTGACAACTGACAAGGGATAAGAAAGGAGCCTCAAATCTTCTGTAGGTGAGTCTTTTATGAATAGGCCTATGTATTCACCTGTATTCAACAATAACTCACTCTTATGCAATAATTAGTTCCCAATTCACACTTGTTACCTCTTGTTTAAAGCACCACATTATTATTTCACTTCTTTTGTGTACATATATAAATCCCATATTCCCTTTTGCTTTTTTTATTTTGCTATAAGTATTTATATTTACGCATTTTCTTTTATTGTTTGTGTTCACAAGTGTTTGTTTGCAACTGAGCTACTATTACAAAGCAATTTCTCTTGTGGATTGATAAAGTTAAGTCGAAGTTTGTGATTGGCCAAGGAGAAAAGAGGGAGTGTTCGAGCTGTGAAGAAGTCTAAATACGTCTAAAGAGCAGAGCGGGCTGCTTTTAAAGACAGACATCTGAGTTTCCAAAAGGTACAGGACACAGGCATAGACAGAGAAAAGGAGTGTTAGTGGCCTTTTAAAAAGAAAACCAGGCAGAGAGGCTGGTGTTGCTTCATGTAGTTGTGATCTAGAACTGACAAAGCAGAAGACAAAGCATTGAGAAAAGAAAGTGAGAAATTAAGATGGAACTTAATGACAGGGACACTTAGTAAAGAGCAGAATATCCACTGACAGAAGTGTTTTATTTCACATACTCTTGTTGGCCTTAACCAGCGGTGGCTCACTGGGGCGCCACTATATCGCCATGTTTGAGGCCACACAGAATGTCACGCTTAAACCCACCGAGTCCTGGAGAGAGGCCCTGCTGGACACCCGTGTCATGGACCTATTCTTCACCGTGAGTAACATCTGTATTTTAACTTCTATGTCCCTCACATCAGTGAACCAACCACCTTCTGAGATTTTAAATGGATATTTTTTTGTAGCTAAGAAATATTATATGACTCAACAGCTTTAATCTAATAAAAAGACTAGTTCAGGCCTCTTTAGGCAACTCTATTGCAAAACATGAATAGAATGTAATATGGAGGCACAAGCAAGATATGGAGTTTACCAGTAAATCTCATAAACCTTTAAAATATCAAGTTGATGGTTGGTTCTTTTTTGTGCAAAAACTCTTTTGCCAGTGTTTTACATAAGGTCCTGAACTTAAACACACAGTATTCATTTTGAATATGTATGTATTATGTAATATGTAAGGACTAAAAAATTTGACAGCCTTGCCTAGGTTGCTGATCTTGTGAGGAGTGAAGATGAAACTCCATATTGTCAGTGACTTGAAACTAAAAAAAAAAAAAAAAAACACGAGGTAAATGAGGAACTTTACCCACAATCCCACTCTTGATCATCTTGTCATAGGAAAGTAAAAGAAAATGCATTAATTTTATTAACTTTATTGTAATGACTGTGAAAATCCTGAAAAATGTGTTCTAGTAAAAGTGCTGATTTTTAATCAACAAGTTCCAACCTTGTAAAGTTTGGCGGCAAGATGCTCTTGTCTCTGTATTTGGAATCTTTGCTCTGAGTGTGGCTGGTGTCAGTTTGCTGGCCTTGTGTCTCCGGTCTCTCTGGTATTTCTAGTAGCTCAACTGTTTGTTATTGTAAGTCGGTCAGCTGTCAGACAACTTTGCAGACATCTCCCATGTGTTTGGAGAGAGGCACACGTCTGCTCTTCACCCTGTCAGCTTCAGTCTCAGTCTATCTGCAGCTGCTCTGTCTCATCATCTCTCAGAGCCTCTTCATACTACTTTAAACAGCCATCTGAAGGTTTTAATGGTGTTATAGGCAAGACCACACTGATCCACACCAAGACAAGACTAAGAGTATTAATGCTGTGTGGGTTGGGGTTCTTCTCAGTCTTTGCTGACCTACCAATACATCTCAACTATTGATGAAGGGCTAATATCTATTGGTATTATGTGTGTGGTTTTGTTTACAGGCAACTCTCTGTTACTGAATAGACACCTAATCTCTGTACAGAGACTCATGAGTGTAGACGTGTGTCTTACGCACAAGCCTACATCAGATTTAAAAATGCCATTGAAGGTTACAAAGTTGAGATGGTGCAATAATAATAAAGTTTTCATGTCAATTAATACTTATGGTGAGTGTTGTAGAAGAACACACCGAGACATGTTAATGGTTTAGCATTTATAAGACATATAGACATATTGGAAATAAATTGTATATGTCGCTGTAACATTCAGCTCTTTTTATTGAGCCTTTAGATTTAATATTCTCTCTAGTTTTAGAGTTATCTAATACATGTTTCAGTGTGGTTCGTGCATGATATTTTTGTGCCAGTGTGATGCCTGGGGACGTGCCATCAGGGTCACTGGTCAACATAGACCACTGTCAGGATTATAGCCAGTCTGAGGATTAGGGGCCCCTGTTAACAGCCATTGCCCATCCATCTCCA
Source organism: Rhyacichthys aspro (assembly GCA_036850595.1). NCBI lineage: Eukaryota > Metazoa > Chordata > Actinopteri > Gobiiformes > Rhyacichthyidae > Rhyacichthys > Rhyacichthys aspro. Next base: position 4,233 of record JAWCTZ010000838.1, on the reverse strand, counting down.
GACAGCAGGCAGTTTGTTTGTCAGTCTCATTAACTTGCTCCAGTGCCCTACAACAAACGGCACTGCTTTTCATGTCCAGCAAACAGCCTTCATTTTAACAACTGTACATGTTGTAGTATATATAATGTTGTTGTTTTTTTTATTATTATTTAAGCAACTACTCTAAGACTAAACCAGAGAACTCCTGAGAAGAGATGCCTACTCTTATTTTTTCAAAAAAGGCACATCTTGTTGTTTCTTGTTTATCACAAGTACAAGTAAGGTTTATTTCAGAAAATGTTGCATTGTTTCCCTTTAATTGTCATTTTTTTAATTCTTATTTGGAGTAAGGATTTTCTGTTACCCAGTCAGCAGACTGCAACCTTGTTATCAACCATTTAACTCTCCCGGGTAAAGGTGTATAACAAGTGAATTTTAGCACAGTCAGATCTAGACAAACTTGGTCATTCTTCTTTATCACTAGCAGAATTGATTACTTACTAATCTTCTGGACCCCTTAAGTCCAGATTGAAGACCTTTTTATTCATCTAACGTGTTTTTAGTTTTAGTGAATAGTTTAGTTTTAGTTTAATCTGAATAATTTTAAAAACAAAAATGAAAACAAACAACACAAAAGGCATACACAAAATTAAAACACAAACCAACAGATATGACCCCATCCCTGTCACTTCCACTGTTCTCCTCTGTCACCACCAGGACTCAACCCAGATCCGGGAACGCTCAAATAAAGGGCTCCCACATCTCTCTGAACTTGCTGTGACCATAACGTGGGACAGCCTGATCTTCTCCAGTCTGAGGTAACATGACGCTCCGCAGCCAACACGTGTGATGGAGGGCAATCTCCTCCGTGTGAGAAAACCACTTGGCACAACAGGAGGGATGCAAAGGCCACAGAGCGCATGCTGTAGTATGTCTGCTTCTCGACGACCCCCAACAGGGGTCCGCCCAAACCAATTTCAAATACTGTGGTCAGTGTGCCAAAGACCTCTCTCCAGTAGGTGTCCAGTTGGGGACAGGACCAGAACAATTGGTGGTGCGGATGCAGAGAAGAGAAAGGAAACCAACCTGAGAGCCAAGGTCCAGTCCCCCTCCGTTAAAGAGAGGACCAGGCCTCACTCCAGTCCATCCATCGAAGTGCTTCTTAGGTTCAGCATGATGTTGTACAGTTTGATATGAGTACCCTTGGACTGACCCAGGGACAAGACCCTGTTCACCGTGGTTGACTTTATTCCAGCTGGGACGCTAGGCAGTGAAAAAATTCAGAATCTAGAGATAGCAGTAAAAATCTGAATTAAGAAGGTTGCAATTCTCTTTAAATGGTGTAAATGATGCGATGGTGTTGTCTATGACCAGATCTTTAAAACAAATGATGCCCGAAAGGCTGCATCAGTGAGAGATGGTTTAAAGTTGTCGAAGTGGGAGGCATTGGTAGAGAAGCATCAATCAAGTCAAGAGGGGTAGTATTGTATGGCCAAAGCTCCATCGCTACCCAATCAGGGCAGTCAGGCTAATCACAGTAAAAAGACCAGTGCACGAGGCATCGTAGGTTGGTTGCCCAGTAGTAGAAATTAATGTAGCAGGGCCTTTCCCCATTTCTGAAAAATGAGCTGAAATAAAAATTGGTAGGGACTGCGGTAGGTCATCTGTGTTGAAAGACACCCTATGTTCCATGTCACATATGTGTGTGTGTGTGTTTTTTTTTGTTTTTTTTTGTTTTTATTTTTTTTTGTGTGTTTTTCGTATGTTTTTATTTGTTTTTATTTTTATATATATGATTATTGAACCAACATACAGTGCAGTAACTTAACATATTTCATGCTCAAATGCATGTATGACAGTTGTACTCTTCTTTGATAAATAAGATTACAAAAGGTTTGAAGCAATAACCACCAAAAATAACCACTTACTGTGATTTCTCAAAAATTAATCTAAGGGCCACTTCGAGTGAGGGTGCGGGCCGTGTGTGGCCCCTGGGCCAGCAGTTGCCCATCCCTGGTCTGCATCTTGGTGTGGTTACTGCTCAGTTGGGCTCGGTAGAGAGAGAAAAAGGTGAGATACAGAGTGAATAGCCAACAGAGGGTCCGAGGACTGAATGTAGGGAAAGTTACAATTGGATCATTCAATCCAAGTGTCTTCTACATTGGTTTAGCCTTATACATTATTATCCTTTTTAACTGTTTATTTTTACATGAGTTGATGTTCTATTTTTATTCTCTTATCCTGCATAATAATCTGACCCTTGATATTTTTAGTTGTAAAGCACATTGAGTTGCCTCGCCTTACAAAAGTGCTATATAAATGCATGCCATTTACTGTGTAACTTGGTTGGAGATGACTTTTGGAGCCAGTAAAGCTCCAACTTGCAGCTTATCGTTACCTTCTGTTGTGAATAATACAGGGTTGTGTCGGTTTAATTGGTATTGATAAACATGATAGATAAGTTGCTTTGGAGAAAAACATTTCAAAAAGACACAGTAAACAGAATAACAAATTCAGGCTCAGTTGATGGTGACAGAGCAATAGACAGTTCTCCATAGATGGAGTGGAAACTGATGAGAATAAGGCAGATATTTATAGGAAGATACAAAGCCTGGGGTCTATTTGCTGAAGGGGAGTGGCTTCCAGCTTATTGTCTTTGCCTCGTGCTGTTCCACATCACTCATGAACACACTCTGGGTTACAGTGCAGCACATTCTCTGTCAACAGACCAGTCACTGCAGTCATGTTCACTGGGCAAGCACTAATCTTTTCCATCTTTGTGAGGATTTTGTGAGAACTTTTCTCTGTTTTAAGTCCAATTTAGGTAAAGCAAGTAAGATGGCAAAAATGAGCCACTGCATTCTTTTTATAGTCTATCCAGGCATTCAGTATACAAGACACAGGAGTATGTATGCATTTTTTTGTTACCACCTAGCCATTCAGATTAGGTAAAGCTAAATGTAATAAACTGATAAGTAATTGTTTCTCCTTATCATGTCTTACATTTTTGTGACTATACAAATTTGTTTGTGTATTTTTCTTTTGGCATCTGGAAATGGTGGGGAAAATGTCTTAACTGAATGGTAAGGGCTGTTACTGTCAGTAGAAATGTACATCACAAAGTGATTTAACGGGCATTTCACAATAATCTTTTGATATTTTCGATATGTCAATCTTAGTTGCAATTTTGCAGCTTTTAATGCCTATGGGTACGTGTCAAATATATATTTTTTTCTCCTTGATTCCTTGCTCCTCTGTTAAACTGGAAGTTATTTTACATGTGGCATCTTTACTGTCCCAAAACAGTATAAATGTCACCATAAACAGATGGCAAGTGAGGTAAACGATGAACAAATAGAAGCATTCCAAAACATGCATGTTAGTATATTTTCTTGCAGCTATGATCTAAATCTGATGCTGCTCTTTAATCACTCCAAAATAAACTAAAATGAACACACAGAGAAAAACAAATAGAAAATCCTTTCCTTTGAGCCAAATTACAGTCATTTCCTTACTCTTTGTTGTTTTGTATTGGTTTGTTTTTAGAGCAGCAGTGTGTATACTATAACCACCAGATCTGAAACTAATAAAAACGGATTGGGTTTATTTCCAAGACAGTCAATCACTGAGGTCGTCTTCCTTTTCAATCTTAAATCTGACATTTCTCTTCAAAGCCTTTCAAACCCTCTTGAAAATTGACCAGTGATTTTCTTTGAAATGCATTGCCATGATCAATTTCCCTCTTTGTAGTAAAAAATCAATCAGAAGATGAACCATGTAAGATAGAATCTTGCTTATTTAAAAACAAACGTTGAAAGAAGGTTTTCTAAGGTAGGAGAGCAGACATTATCCTGTTGTTCCTCCTCCCACCCATTCTTCCCTCTCCACCCCGCAGGACACAAACACGTCAAGTATCTCTAACTATAGTTGGACTGACATATCTGGGATGGCACAAATCATTCGCCAGCTGCTTTTTCAGAGCAGCTCTATCTTCTGGCCTTACACTGCCAATTGATCCTCCCCATTTCTACCCCATTTCCCTCCTCCTGTGTATGACTTCACGCTCCTGAAGCGGCAGAACAGACTGCACAGAGCACCAGATTCAGACAAGGCAAAAGAATTGGCAAGTAATTTGAAAGGACTGCTGAAAGAGTATACTTTAAAAGAAAAAGAAAACTTTCAGAGATCTGGTTGATCAATGTGTTAGAGCAGACAGCCGGAATAGAAGAAGCAAAGAGTTTGGATTAAAAATGA
>JAWCTZ010000837.1:0-29929 GCA_036850595.1 Rhyacichthys aspro | reverse complement strand
CCCAGTCAGAGTTAAACACAGACAGAGTTAACCCAAGACAGAGTTAAACCCAGACAGAGTTAAACCCAGAGTTCACCCCAGTCAGAGTTAAACCCAGAGTTAACCCAAGACAGAGTTAAACCCAGACAGTGTTAACCCAAGACAGAGTTAAACCCAGTCAGAGTTAAACCCAGACAGAGTTCACCCCAGTCAGAAAGCAGCTTAAACCCAGAGTTAACCTAAGCAAGACAGAGTTAAACCCAGAGTTAACCTGCAAGACAGAGTTAAACCAAGACAGAGTTAAACCCAGTCAGAGCAAACCCAGACAGAGTTAAACCCAGTCAGAGTTAAACCCAGACAGAGTTAAACCCAGAGTTCACCCCAGTCAGAGTTAAACCCAGAGTTAAACCCAGACAGAGTTAAACCTAGTTAACCCAAGACAGAGTTAAACCCAGTCAGAGTTAAACCAAGACAGAGTTAACCCAAGACAGAGTTAAACCAAGACAGAGTTAAACCCAGACAGAGTTAAACCAGCAGACAGAGTTAACCCAGTTGTTAACCCCAGACAGAGTTAACCCAGACAGACAACCCAGCAGACAGAAGTAACCCCAGACAGAAGTTAACCCAAGACAGTGTTAAGCACCCAGTATGTTAACCCCAGACAGTGTTAACCCCAGACAGTGTTAACCCCAGGCAGTGTTAACCCCAGACAGAGTCCCCAGAGGTGCAGCGGTCTTGCCTCGACGGCCCGAGTCCTTTAGTATTTTCCTGACGCCGGTCGAAGAGTGACCTGCTCGAATCAGAACAGAGTCAAACCAGAAAAAACATGACGAAGAGGAAGAAGAGCGTGAGATTAAACTATCTTTAAAATAATTCTCTTGTTACTGATTTTATAAACTCAAACAAACAGATTAGTTTCAAATGTATAGTGTAATATAAATATTATTATGATTAGTTTTCTGTCATGAACAGAGTTAGATCAGACACAGACTGAAGAGGATTAGCTCCAACAGTTTTAGTCTGAGTCTGATGTTAGAGTTGAAGACGAGCAGCTGGAGTTTTAAATGTGACGAGAAGTTTTAGAATAAACTGAGAACTGGGATTAATCAGATCAATGTAATAATCAGATCAATGTAATAATCAGATCAATGTAATAATCAGATCAATGTAATAATCAGATCAATGTAATAATCAGATCTGACACATTTAATGCACTTCAGAAAAACCCTGGTTCACATGTTTCAGACTCAAACATCCTGGAGGGTCTGAGAGGGTCTGAGAGGGTCTGAGAGGGTCTGAGGAGGTCTGAGGAGGGTCTGAGGAGGTCTGAGGAGGTCTGAGGAGGTCTGAGGAGGGTCTGAGAGGGTCTGAGGAGGTCTGAGAGGGTCTGAGAGGGTCTGAGGAGGTCTGAGAGGGTCTGAGAGGGTCTGAGGAGGTCTGAGGAGGTCTGAGGAGGTCTGAGAGGGTCTGAGGAGGTCTGAGGAGGTCTGAGAGGGTCTGAGAGGGTCTGAGGAGGGTCTGAGAGGGTCTGAGGAGGTCTGAGAGGGTCTGAGGAGATCTGAGGAGGTCTGAGAGGGTCTGAGGAGGTCTGAGGAGGTCTGAGGAGGTCTGAGAGGGTCTGAGGAGGTCTGAGGAGGTCTGAGAGGGTCTGAGAGGGTCTGAGGAGGTCTGAGGAGGGTCTGAGGAGGTCTGAGGAGGTCTGAGGAGGTCTGAGAGGGTCTGGGGTCTGTACCTGAGAGGGTCCGGGAGTCCGTCAGGTCGAACATGATGATGAAGACGCAGGTCCAGGTGACGATCAGAGCCAGGACCAGGATCCAGGCCAAAGGTGAACTGAAGGTGGAGTAAAGCTCGTCTGTGAAGCTCTTCTTGGATCGAACCTGAACCGAGCCCTGGTCACGACCTTCGACCAGCGTCAGGGTCAACGACCTCACTGAGGACAGAGGAGAGAGGGAGACGAGTGAGAGAGACGAGGGAGGAGGGAGGAGACGAGGGGAGGAGACAAAGAGAGAAAGGGGAGGAGAAACGAGGGAGGAGACAAAGAAATGAGGAGACAAGGGAGGAGACGAGGGAGGAGACGAGGAGGAGGACGAGGGAGGAGAGAGGAGGGACGAGGAGGAGACGAGGAAGGAGGGAGGAGGAGACGAGAGAGGAGGAGAGGAGACGAGCAGAAGACGAGGAGGAAACGAGGAGGAGAACAGAAAGTAGGAGACGAGGGGGGACGAGGAGGAGACGAGGAGGAGACGAGGAAGGAGGGGACGAGAACGAGGAAGGAGACGAGCGAGGAGACGAGGAGGGAGGAACGAGGGAGGAGACGAGAGGAGGAGACGAGGAGAAAACTGTTAAAAACACTGAGGTAAATGTAAAAATGTAAAATGAGAGGTTTCCATTTATTTAAATAAAGAAGAGTCTTTTAAACATGAGACGAAGAAGAAGGATGTGTTCAGGAACACGTCACACACAGTATTTCACAGCGTTTATTCTTGGTTCTGATGAGACTGAACTAAATCCTGACAAATCCAGGTCTTCAGTCGAGTTCAGGGACAAATCTGAGAGAAACTGATAAAACTCAGAAAAATGTGACTTTCACAAAACTAACTGCAGTGGGTCAGTGAAGGCCACACGGGGCTGAGCTCCTGCAGCTGTAAATCCTGATTCTGTGGAGGGTCAGTGAAGGCCACACGGGGCTGAGCTCCTGTTGCTGTAAATCCTGATTCTGTGGAGGGTCAGTGAAGGCCACACGGGGCTGAGCTCCTGTTGTTGTAAATCCTGATTCTGTGGAGGGTCAGTGAAGGCCACACGGGGCTGAGCTCCTGTTGCTTTAAATCCTGATTCTGTGGAGGGTCAGTGAAGGCCACACGGGGCTGAGCTCCTGCAGCGTAGAATCCTGATTCTGTGGAGGTCAGGAGATAAGGCCACACGGGGCTGAGCTCCTGCAGCTGTCACGTCTCGTCTCAGATTACTGTCCTCGACTCAGGTTCAGTTTCTGCTGAGTCCACAGGCTGCTCCAGAACCGTTCTACTGCAACAGAACCGGCTCAACAAACACAACAGAACCAGGTTCTACTGGATCCTACTGTTTTCATTAAAGTCAGAAAAACAGACTGAGTTTCTGATTTAAACAGGTTTCAGTTGGATTTGAACAGGTTTTAGTTGGATTTGAACAGGTTTTAGTTGGATTTGAACAGGTTTTAGTTGGATTTGAACAGGTTTTAGTTGGATTTGAACAGGTGTTAGTTGAATTTGAACAGGTTTTAGTTGGATTTGAACAGGTTTTAGATTAATTTGAACGGGTTTTAGATGGATTTGAACAGGTTTTAGATTGGATTTGAACAGGTTTTAGTTGGATTTGAACAGGTTTTAGTTGGATTTGAACAGGTTTTAGTTGGATTTGAACAGGTTTTAGTTGGATTTGAACAGGTTTTAGTTGGATTTGAACAGGTTTTAGTTGGATTTGAACAGGTTTTAGTTGGATTTGAACAGGTTTTAGTTGGATTTGAACAGGTTTTAGTTGGATTTGAACAGGTTTTAGTTGGATTTGAACAGGTTTTAGTTGGATTTGAACAGGTTTTAGTTGGATTTGAACAGGTTTTAGTTGGATTTGAACAGGTTCTAGTTGGATTTGAACAGGTTTTAGTTGGATTTAAACAGGTTTTAGTTGGATTTGAACAGGTTTTAGTTGGATTTGAACAGGTTTTAGTTGGATTTGAACAGGTGTTAGTTGGATTTGAACAGGTTCTAGTTGGATTTGAACAGGTTTTAGTTGGATTTGAACAGGTTTTAGTTGGATTTGAACAGGTTTTAGTTGGATTTGAACAGGTTTTAGTTGGATTTGAACAGGTTTTAGTTGGTAGGTTCAGCCTGGCTCAGGTCTGGTGTTATCTTGTGTTTCTCTCTGAAAACACTTCTCGTGGTGCGTTCACTGAACCTGACCTGAGTGGGTTCACTGATGCTGTTCTGAAAACCAACACTGACCAGAACCGAGTCCAAACCCAGAGCCAGGCTCCTGCAGCTGTTCACTCTGAGCCATGTTCAAATCAATCTGAAAACTCTGTAAAAAACAGCTTTGAACGAACCGTTTTGTAAAAGTCAGACCAAACCAAACACGTCTGTTTCTGTGGATTTGTTAGACTCTGTCACACTCAGGGTTTACGGATTATTAAACAAACCAAAAACACAATCTCATTAAATGTAATTAATTAAATTTGTCTCCTTTATAAACAGAAATATGAGGAATCTCGGTGCTTTTGTTCTTATTCTCTCTTTTACAGTATTTAATCACAACAAACTGGACACAAACTGAACCTGACGATTAGTTTCTAGTTGATTTGTCTAAGTCCTGAAGTCTGGAGCGGTTCAGGAGCTTCACAAAGAGTTTCACTTCCATCAGAAACACAACAGTGAGTTACTCTCTGCACACAACACTCAGGTGTATTTATAGACTCTTCCATCAGAAACTGTCCCAGTCCTGCTTCAGAGACACTCAGAGTCCTGCTTCAGAGACACTCAGAGTCCTGCTTCAGAGACACTCAGAGTCCTGCTTCAGAGACACTCAGAGTCCTGCTTCAGAGACACTCAGAGTCCTGCTTCAGAGACACTCAGAGTCCTGCTTCAGAGACACTCAGAGTCCTGATAAAACCCTCTCAGATAGTTCTCTCCAGATCTCACTGACGTCTCCTGAAAACGTCACATTCACAGCAAGGAAACTGTTCACTGTAACAGTTCAAAAGTCTCAAATGTAATGTTCAATAACAACACAACTTTAGTAAGTGCATCTGCAGAGGCGTATCATCGGGGCAGTGGGGGCCAGGGGCAGTCGGGCCAGGGGCTGATTCATGTTTTGGCAGGTTTATGCAGAACAGAGCAACCTTTATCAATAACAGGAATCATCTGAATAAATGAGACCTTAAGACGTGATCTAGTCTTTATAATGAAGGATTTTAATAGATGAGAATGATCAGTCCACAGCAGGATTTTGTCCAATCACAGCTCACTTCAGGTAAAAAGGAGCGCTCCCATTGGTCGACACTGATGTCAACAACGAAGGAACAAGGAAATAAACCAAGGAGATGGGTTATTCTGTTGGAAATACGTCTTATTTTACAGAGAAACGGCTCAAAAAAGATAAAAAATAGAGAAAATAAAAGTTGGGGCTGAGACCAGGACAAAAAAACTAAATCAGGGACTTTTCCACTAATTCTATAAACTGTGAAATAAAATTGTAAGAGAGAAAACTCTGCAGTAAAATCAGTAAAAGTGCATCTACACATAAAGCATAACATAAAGCTCAATAAAAACATGAAAACATGAAGTGAATTTACCTTCTACAGTTTCAGTCATAGTTCCGTTCGTCGTCTTAAAGAAGTTTCCATGAAAATATCTTTAGCTCCTTTTAATCGAGGTTAAATCCCGGCTGTTGTTCTGATCCAGGATTATCACAGCAGCTGGAGACCCTCCGAGGCCAAACCCGGTCTGAGCGGGTCCCGAGTGGGTCCCGAGTGGGTCCTGATCGGGTTCTAAGTGGGTCCTGATCGGGTTCTGAGTGGGTCCTGAGCGGGTTCCGAGCGGGTTCCGAGCGGGTCCTGGAGCTGTGTGTCCAGGAGCGTCCTCAGGAGTGGGACTCAGGCCTGTTCCTCGGGGTCTGTCCTTTGGCAGCGTCGGGACAGAGGCCTCCTGCTGCAGCTCGGACCGAATTAGACGAGCGCTGACGGAGAGCGTAACCCAACACCAAATGTCTTTCCTTTATCCTGCGCTGGTCACGTGACTCGAACGCCTCACACGGATCAGAACCTGCCACAAACTGATCCTGGTTCTGCTTCGATCGAAACAAAAGTCTGTGAAACACACGAGTTACGTCCAGTTTCTGAAAGAGGCCGAGTTATTCTTAGATCAGCCTCTGCTCTGTGGCCTTTTTAGGACAGAGCCCTGACAGCAGCCCCCGCTCAGTCCTCAGAGACCCTCCAGAGACCCTCCCAGAGAGAGACCCTCCCAGAGACCCTCCCAGAGACCCTCCAGAGACCCTCCCAGACAGAGACCCTCCCAGAGACCCTCCAGAGACCCTCCAGAGACCCTCCCAGAGAGAGACCCTCCCAGAGACCCTCCAGAGACCCTCCCAGAGACCCTCCAGAGACTCTCCCAGAGACCATCCAGAGACTCTCCCAGACAGCGACCCTCCCAGAGACCCTCCAGAGACCCTCCAGGAGACTCTCCCAGACAGAGACCCTCCCAGAGACCCTCCAGAGACTCTCCCAGAGACCCTCCAGAGACCCTCCAGGAGACTCTCCCAGACAGAGACCCTCCCAGAGAGAGACCCTCCCAGAGAGAGACCCTCCCAGACAGAGACCCTCCCAGAGAGAGACCCTCCCAGACAGAGACCCTCCCAGATACCCTCCCAGAGACCTTCCAGAGACCCTCCCAGAGACCCTCCCAGACAGAGACCCACCCAGAGACCCTCCAGAGACCCTCCCAGACAGAGACCCTCCCAGAGAGACCCTCCCAGACAGAGACCCTCCCAGACAGAGACCCTCCAGAGACCCTCCCAGACAGAGACCCTCCCAGAGACCATCCAGAGACCCTCCAGGAGACTCTCCCAGACAGAGACCCTCCCAGACAGAGACCCTCCCAGACAGAGTTATACGTGAATAAAAGATTTAAAAAGGAAAGGAACATAAAACATGACGGTTGTGATTTAAGATCTTTATTTTGGAGAAATTAGTCACATTTACACCTGTCTCTTTCTCAGCCGCGGTGCATGCTGGGAGTTTATCTTCCTCCTTCGTCTCAAGTGTGGTCCCATAAATCTCAGTTTGGAGCAGAGTACAGCCCTGGATCCGAACGGGACAGTCCTTCGTCTCGTGAACAGAACCCGGGCTAGTCTCAGAAGTGTCTTTAACAAACATTAACAAAGCTTTAAAGAAGGAAACTCCGTAGCCATAACAACTGGGATTTTATTAATAAAGATAAACACTCTTTCAGGTTTCCTTCAAGACGGTCCTTCTCAAATAGTACTGATGCGTTTCAGATCCGCTGTGGAGCCCCGAGCAGCTGGAAGGAGCATGCGTGAAAAATACGAGATGGTGCAATAAAAGCAATTGATAAAGACGTGTGCAGGTCCCATACAACTGTTTATCCAGAAGAAGAAGGACCAGAAAACAAGTGTAGTTTACCATCACTTTCACTTCACGGAGACTTTCCTGACAGAAAATAATTGAGAAGCACTGCTTTAAGACATGAGGCTCTCAGCTGTTTACTTCAGTGTTTTGTGAATCTGTGAATTACAGAAGTCTCTGTGACTTCATCAAGTAACTCTCGTGACAAAACAAGAAATGTACATTTTTCCACGAGTCCAAACATTCCTCCAACACAGTGTTTTTCTGTTTGATAATCATTCTTCTTTTTAATGTTAAACAAATCAGTTTAAAGTCAGTAGTTTGCTTTTATTTCTGTCTCATTCTCTTCAAAATAAAGAAACAACAAAGTACATTTTTAGATTGAACCTTGATTTATTCAGAGTTTTAAATCATGGAAAACAAAACAAGCAACATCCTTTCTCTCAGAAAAAAGAAATACTCAAACGGTTTGTGCAGTTTGTTCACAGTTAACAACATTCCTTTAAAATACACTGGACAAAAGTAAAAAGAGATGTTTAATGTTTTTATCCTTCTCTTTGGGACAAATCTTGAGCGACAAAGGAAAAGGTATCCAAGAACTTCCAGAGAAAAGTCATTAGCGGAACCAACTAGACCTCTTCTAATTAAAGCGAATCCAACTAAAAATTTTAAAACCCCACTTTTTAAAAAAAACCTTTTTTAAAAAATAACCTTTAACAAAAAAACCTTTTTCAATCAACTAACCTGCTCAAATCCAACTAAAACCTGTTTGAATCCAACTAAAACTTGCTAAAATACAACTAAACCTGCTCAAATCCATTTAAAACCTCTTTAAATCCATCTAAAACCTGTTCAGATCCACCTTATTTCTAATACCTGATAATAACAGAGTCTAAAGCTGGAGTCAGGCTTTATTATATCAATGATTAAATTAAGAAACTGTCAGATCACTGCTGATCTGGTCATTTAATGTATATTTTTCATTAGACAGATTTACATAGGTCTTATTTTTTTATTTTATTGTAGATGTAATTTAAGGCTGCTTTTCCAGGTTTAATAATTATATTAAACAGTGAACACGAAAAGCGGAAAAACCAGAAACACAGAAAGAGTGCAACAGCCCAAAGAGTCCTGGGGTTTTCAAACAGCCCTGAGACAAACACAAAGAGTTACTCATCAATAATTCAAATATAATATTCAAATGTTTATATTAGCTTTACTAACTTACATTGAAAAAGAGTCTTCGGACGATTGCCCTAAAAAAAATAAAAAATAAAATAAAGAAATACATGAAGGAAAAGATTTCACCAAATCTGAGAGAAATTTGAATTCAGTCTAACACTAGGTCTACTTTATGGATCCAACTAAAACCTGTTCAAATCCCACCAAAACCTGTTCAAATCCAACTAAAACATGTTCAAATCCAACTAAAACCTGTTCAAATCCCACCGAAACCTGTTCAAATCCAACTTAAACCTGTTCAAATCCAACTAAAACATGTTCAAATCCATCTAAAACATGTTCAAATCCATCTAAAACCTGTTCAAATCCAACTTAAACCTGTTCAAATCCATCTAAAACCTGTTCAAATCCATCTAAAACCTGTTCAAATCCCACCAAAACCTGTTCAAACCCAACTAAAACCTGTTCAAATCCAACTAAAACCTGTTCAAATCCCACCAAAACCTGTTCAAATCCAACTAAAACCTGTTCAAATCCCACCAAAACCTGTTCAAATCCAACTTAAACCTGTTCAAATCCAACTTAAACCTGTTCAAATCCAACTAAAACCTGTTCAAATCCCACCAAAACCTGTTCAAATCCAACTTAAACCTGTTCAAATCCATCTAAAACCTGTTCAAATCCATCTAAAACCCGATTGAATCCAAGTAAAAGACAAATCTTGAGCAATAAAAAGGAAAAAAACAGAAAAACCTAAAATAGCACAAATCAGAACCTGTCATTGGATTAATTAGAATTCAATATTGTGTTTGTTAGTTTTCTGAACAGGAGCTGATCTCACATTCACAGATTATATTGTTTTTTCTCTAGAGATTTACATCTTCATTTTTTCTTTTATTGTCTTGCAGACATAATTTAAATCAGCTTTTTCTTCTTTAACACAGCGACAATCCCACACGTTAAAGCTCCAAGGCTTAAAAGTACAATCACAAAGAGAATTCTCTGTTTTCCACTGAACCCTGAAAAAGACACGGAAAACACTTATTAATGAACTGTTCAAATTTCATTTATATATATATATTTTGGTCTTTTTTCTTAAACTTACTTTCACAGAAAGTCTGGGGATGATTGCCCTGAAGAGAAAAATAAACCATGAAAGTCTTTCTGAGGTTCAGCCCAATCTAAAGGGTTTAAATTTAAATCACTTTCCATTAAATCGATTTTAAGAATAGTTTATGAAATAGCAATCAGCACTCATATTATATATGAATAAAATCACCCGAAAAACTGTTCAAATCCCACTAAAACCTGTTTAAATCCAATTAAAACCTGTTTAAATCCATCTAAAACCTGTTTAAATCCATCTAAAACCTGTTCAAATCCACCTAAAACCTGTTCAAATCCACCTGAAACCTGTTCAAATCCAACTAAAACCTGTTCAAATCCAAAGAAAACCTGTTTCACTCCAAAGAAAACCTGTTCAAATCCACCTAAAACCTGCTCAAATCCAATTAAAACCTACAACCTGTTCAAATCCACATGAAATCTGTTCAGATCCATCTAAAACTTGTTCAGATCCATCTAAAACTTGTTCAGATCCATCTAAAACTTGTTCAGATCCACTTAAAACTTGTTCAAATCCACTTAAAACCTGTTCAGATCCATCTAAAACTTGTTCAAATCCACTTAAAATCTGTTCAGATCCACTTAAAACTTGTTCAGATCCATCTAAAACCTGTTCAGATCCATCTAAAACTTGTTCAGATCCATCTAAAACCTGTTCAGATCCATATTTCTGGATGTTTTTACCCAGATGAAGCTCCTGATGGTGTCCCAGGCCTGGTCGTTCCGTTCACTCGGCACCAGATTTCCGTCGAAGAACACGATGTCCACCGTCAGGACCACGTTGGCCTTGTCCACCAGCCTCTCGCTCGGAGGGATGAAGTAATCCGGGAGACGACTGTGGTGCATCACGATCAGAATGGCCGGTTTATCTCCTGAGACACAAACATCAGGATCAGAGCTTTACTATATGCCCACTGACTGAGATAAACATTTATTACAGTTTTGATACAGTCGTGCATCAAAGACAGAACTCGGAGCAGTGTTCAGGGTTCAGTCCCTGAGGCAGCGGTCCAGAGGAGGTCCAGGGCTCTGGGGGCGTTTATGAGCAGACGGCAGCAAACCAGTGGTTCCCAAACTGTGGTCCGGGTCCCACCGGTGGTACTGTGGCTCTCGGTGGTGGGACTGGAGAATCCCTCAGAGAACCGTGGTTATATAGTGTAACCTTCAGAAGCAGCAGAGAAATAAAAGTCCAAAAGTGTGAGGAGAGGCTGTATTTACCTGGAGTCATGCTGAGGGCCTGGCAGACGTCCGTCCCCACTCGAGTGGAGATGGGGCAGAAGGTCACGTAGTAGTGGCAGGACTCTGCAGAGGTCACCCGAGTGTGACCCTGACCCGTCAGTTTCTCCACAAACACCTTCTGAGCCGCCGTGCTCTTCCCGGCCTCGACCACAAAGAACCTGCTCCATGATTCTGTGACAGAGTTCATGTTACAGCCTCAGAGTTTCAGAAGTGTGTCTGACACCACTTCCTTCCTGTTTCTGCTCAAACGCTGCACCACTCACTTTAGCTTCACGTTGTTTTTGTGTCCACGGCTTTGACTCATTACTGTGTTATTACTGTGTTATTACTGTGTCAGACCCAGAAGCTCTTTGCTGGCTTCGTTTATTTCGTCTGCTTTAGTCGAGTAGATTTACTGAAGCACACTTTCACTCACTTCAATCCTCTTCGTTCTCTGTAAATGAGTAAAAGTAACTGTGTGACCTTTGTGGACAGGTCCTGGGTTTAACCCCTGACCTCAGAGGTCAGAGGCTGACCTCACGACACTGGCTCCAATACTTTTAGGATTTAGATTTTGGTCTAAACTGAACAGCTTTTAGGAACAAACCACTCAATCCTTGACTTTTCCTGCAGTAATAACACCGTAATAACACAGTAATAACAGAGTTGTGAGATATTAAAACAGATTATTAATACTTTACACATCGCTGCAAATATTCTCCTCAGAGTCATTCCTTTTTTTCTTCAGAAACATTGAAAGCAGGTGTAGGTGTAGTTTGAGCAGTAAACAGCAGAGGGCAGTGTTGCACACTGAGACACTCCAGGTTCATTTCTAAAGAAGCACATCTTGTGTTTTTGACTCACTTTGAGGAAAACCGAAGCCCGGGTCTCGGTCTCTGGAAGAAAAACAGAGAAAAGACAAGATAATGCTGTTTAAAAGAACATTTAGAGCAAAAGAAGATAAAGAATGAGACTAAAGCAGAAACAGGAGGAAGTTTAGAGCCGACTCTGAAGAGAATGAAGAGAAGAAGAAGAAAGAAAAGAAGAAAGCGGCTCTTCTGTTTTTTTAATGACAACTTACAGCACAGACTGATAATTTCTGCTCATCTTTGTTCAGCTGCAGCACTTTCACTTTTGATTTTAGGGAACGAGAACAGGAAGTGCAGCTCAGGCTTTTCACAATAAAATGTCAGACAGTGACGTCAGTAGATGGATTATTGGACCATTTTCATAAAGACTTGGGAAATGGGACAAATATTTCTTTTGTTTCTTCAGAAATATTTCAATCTGTTAATAATATTGTAGAATTTGACATTGATAAGTGTAAATACAGTAATCAATATAGTTCTCACACTTTAACTTTTATTAAACTAATAAATAACTCAAACATTAAAAAGATCATGTAAAACACTTTTTTATGGATTTAGTTTTATTGTAGAATTCCTCTGGCTTTTGTTTTCAGTAACCCTCAGTAAGCTGTGGGGCAAAATCAAACTATTTTTTTAGAGAGTGTCTTTATGAGACAGACAGCGGCTATCTCTGTGTGTATTACTGCTAAACGGTTACAAAATGAAGAGTTCAACAGTATATTCTGCCTCCATGCCTACAGAACCTCATTAACCACTACCGCCATCTGCTGGTGCACTGTTTCATCCACCAGTCCACAGCCTGTAAGTCTAAACTCAGGGCAAAAGAACTTTTAGTTACAGACGAATCGAAACACGGACACACAGATCTGACATGGCAGGACTGTACCAAAAGTATTGTGTGTAATTAGAGCTTTGTGCACCATAGGACTTTTTTTTTTTTTTAGCTTATTTGCTTTTACAATATGATCATTTTACACACACACAAACTGTAATACGCACACATCATATTACAGACAAATCTATTTACACACGCACAAATCTTTTAGCAACAATAATAGCCCCATATTTAGTCCTGGTTTAGTCCTGGTTTAGACCTGGTTTAGACCTGGTTTAGTCCTGGTTTAGACCTGGTTTAGACTTGGTTTAGTCCTGGTTTAGACCTGGTTTAGACCTGGTTTAGTCCTGGTTTAGACCTGGTTTAGACCTGGTTTAGTCCTGGTTTAGACCTGGTTTAGACCTGGTTTAGTCCTGGTTTAGTCCTGGTTTAGACCTGGTTTAGACCTGGTTTAGTCCTGGTTTAGTCCTGGTTTAGACCTGGTTTAGTCCTGGTTTAGACTTCCCTCGCTGTCTTTTTGTTCAGCCGTTTGAGGCATTGTTGTTGTGGTACTGGACTATAGAAATAATCAATTATGTGATGTCTGAATAATATTAATAATAATACTGTTGCTGTACGTTTACATCTGAGCTCGTTCATCCAGGAAGAGTCTTACAAACCACTTCCCTTTTTCACAAACTCACACACGACGCTGTTTAATCTGTTTGTCTTCATTATTACTACTATTATTTTAAAACATGTTTTCATTGATAAATTCATCAATTATGATTCAAATTCAAATAAAAATGACTTCAAAAGTAAATGTTGCTCTGTTCTCATGGGTTCAGCTTTGAGGGGTTTTGAGGAAGTGAAAAACGGACAGAAGTGTTTCTTAAAAAGACAAATTGCAGAAGTGTTTCGTGCAGAATTAGTGAGTGTTCAGTGTGAGACCCAGTCCAGACCAGGTCCAAACCAGGTCCAGACCCAGACCAGGTCCAGACCCAGTCCAGGTCCAGACCCAGTCCAGCGATGTCCAGGGTTCTACTGGTTCTCCTCCTGGTTCTGCAGATTTCAGGTGAGATGTGAGAGTGTGTGAAAAGAATTATTGATAAAATAACACTCACCAGTTTCCTTTTCGTTGTTCTATACTGTGTCTTTGTCAGAAACGGAACAAATCCATTCTGTGTTTGTTGGAGACGGAGATGAAGCCATGTTGATTTGTGACAACGTTAAAGATGGACAGGACCAATGTGACGGGACGACCTGGTTTCTTAATTCAGTGAACAACCCAAAGAATACAGTAGAGCTCATTACTCTCGGACAGATTGGTTCCAGCGTCAAAGACAGAGACAGACTCAGAGTCTCAGACGACTGTTCTCTTCTGATTAAACATGTCCAGACTCCAGAGGCTGGTCAATATTCATGTCGACAATTCGATAAATCAGGACGACCCCTGCCTCCTGACGCTGTGGTCTCTGTCGGTCGTTTCACGTGAGAACTCGTTCATATTGTTGTCAGTTTTTAGTGCAAATGTTGGAAATGTCTGTCAGGACTCTTTAATCTCAGTGTGATTCAAAGGCAGCAGAAAAAGAGTTTTAAATGTTGTGTTTGACTCTTGTGTGAACATTTCCACAGAGACACATCAGCTGCTCCCTTCAGGCGCCACCAGAGAGTCTTGTTGATTAAAGTGAACGTGTTGTGAGAGTTTTAACCTGATTATTGCCTGTTTCTCTTTCCTTCAGTGAGTGAAGATAAAGGAGACAGAGAGGCGAACTTAACCTGCTCCGTGTCGACAAATCTACGGTGTTCCTCTGTTGAAGTAAAATGGTTGCATCGTCAGAAAGAATTAGAAAAAAATCACCCCAGTTACAAATATGAAAGGTTTTCCTGTGGAGCCTCTGTTTTTGTTTCAACTTCTCATTATTTTTACTCCTCGAGACGTCAGCGGTTTAAATGTGAAGTGAGTTTTGACGACAAAAACTATCCGTTCAGCTTCAAACCTGAGGAACCAGGTGAACCAGGTGAGTTATACATGAATCAAATCTATATTTGTTATAGTTATATAGATATAGTTTCTATTCACAGAAGCCAACAGATCTTTTCTTAAATTCACTAAAACCATCTGAAACACTAGCTCTTTGTGTGAGTTTTAATTTCCTGCAGAAGGCAATGTTCGCAAAAAGAAAAAATGGGACTTTGAGCATGACTTTTATAAATAAATAAATAAATAAATAATTAATACTAAATTATGAAAAGTTATCTAATTAATTACTTTAAAGTTTATTTTGGACTCATGGCCCAATCATAAAGATAAAAAACAGAAAGACAAAATTAGATTTTTTTTTTTGGTTTAGATTTAGTTATTTTTTTGCTAAACTTTTGCAAAACTAAAAATCTAAAGACAACAGAAAAGAGCAAAAGTGAAGGAGACATCAGTGACTCTGGACAGAGAGATGCTGGATGTACTTCACTGTGTTTATACACACTCTTCTAGTTTTCTTTAAATAAGATGATAAAAATAATAAGATAAGAAAGAACTTAAATTCCTAAGTTTAGAGTATTTTCAGTAAGACTAATCCAGAATAATATTTTAATTTCTGAAGCTGAGTTAAACACTGACAGATCTGTTTTTTAGAGAGCACAACAAAACCGACCACAGCGACCGGGTCCGGGTCTGAGCCGGGACAGGACTCTGGCACTTCTTCTGGATTTGAAGGTAATAAACAGAACCGTCAGGACTTATTGGTTTGATTTAAAACATTTATAACTTTGACTGAGGATGGTTTACGCCTGAACCAACATCGACCAATCACAATGGTTTATCTAAAAAAGGGGCGGGGTTTATGCTGGGACTCAGAAAGAAGTGAAACTAGTCTTCATTCAGTTTTCTGGTCCAGTCCGGTCCCTGGTCTAAAGTCCGGTCAAGTCTGGTTCGGTCCAGTCTCTAGTCCGGTCCAGGCTCCGGTCTGGTCCAGTCTCTAGTCCAGTCCGGTCCCTGGTCTAAAGTCCGGTCCGGTCTGTGTGCAGACTGGTGGTGGGCGGTGCCTGTTGCCGTGGCGACAGCATCTCTGGTCTTGGCGACGGTCGTCATCACACGGAGGAGACGCTCAGGTGAGACTCAGGTTCAGAGAGTTTTACAGAAACTGAACTGAACTAACGTCTCGTCTGTTTGTTTTTCAGCCAATCCACAGGAAACAAACACAGACTTAGCTGTGAGTTTATTTAAGTCTTATTTATGAATAGTTGTCAAAAATCAATGTGAAACAAATTTATAAATAACTGCAGCCATTACTGACCTCACAAAATCCATCAAATCTTGGATTAGAACAGGTTTTAGTTGGATCTGAATGAATGCTAATATGACTGATCAGTTAATAAACACTGATTAAATCTACATTTCTGTGTTTTGTTCCTAAAGGCGGATCCTGAAGAAGGCGTGTCTTATGCTTCCATCAGTTTTGGCAAAAAGAGCCACAGTAAAACCAGAGTAAGTCATCAAACCATCATCGTTAAATGGACACGCAAGAATAACTTTTACATATTTCTAAGAGAAAATATAAGAACATATTCAGAATATTCATTAGAACTCTGAATAATAAGCAGCATTCAACAGGAGCTGCTACAAACGGGTTAAATCCCTCTTTGCTCTGAGCTACACTCGATCTTATTGTTTTAAAGATGACATGAATTATTCTGTTTAATAACAGACCAGAGACGAAGAGGAGGACACAGTGACCTACAGCACAGTGAAGACCCCCCCCTCAGAGGGTCCGGACCAACTCTACGCCTCGGTCAACGAACCCAGAGACTAATGGGACCGGTCCAAGACTACGGCTGCGGATTATTTATTTTATAAAAGCATCATAATAATAAAATAAAATAATAATGTTCTATTGTTTAGTTATTACAGTTTTGTACAGTTTCTTGCCTTTACTCAAAGCGTTCTCTGTGACAATGCAGTTATTATTGTGTTATTTACAGGGTTAGTTAGTGTTGTTATATGTAAGAAACAAAAAACACAAAAGCATCAGGATTGTGGTACTATTTACCGGTGAAATGATGTGACCTGCTTATCTCTTTATATAATGAGACCAAAGAGTAGAAAATGTGGCTTCTGTCAAATACAGAAGTAACCAGGAGTTAAGGCATGAGAAAACAGAAAACCTAAAGAAACAAAGAGGAAGTTTAGCGTGAGGACGGGAAATTCTTACTGGTCACTTCTCCTTTTTCTGCTGCTTTTGGAATAAACAAGTGAGTTTGGTCTTGTTTTTAGTCACTCAAAACTTAATGGAAGTTTGAAAATGAGCGTGATCCTACCGGTGGTGTTCCTCTAACGCCCCCTTCTGGACAAATCAAGCAGACAGGACGAGTTTTGGATTTGGCTCAAATCTGCACAGCATTTAGAGCTAATCTAATTTAATACAAGATAGCATTCTCACTGAATGAACACAGAAAAACAAATAGATATTGGTTTGGTCATGGTATGGATGAGGGACAATACAAACAATTACAGTATTTTTAAAAAAATATGAAATCAACTCTAGAATGAGGAAAAATCGCTGGAATTTGAATAAAAGGCTAAAACAAAATGTACAGTCTGATTTCTACTTCCATTGAATAATAAACTAAAACAATGTTTAGCAGAACTTGTTGTTCAGTGTGACGCATTTATCCATTTTACTTTGAAGAAATTTAATTGACAAATGTATATGTATAAATCATAGAATGTATAAATGCAATGAACATGGTAATAATGGGTAACTGTAGATGGCGTTATTTATTGCTACGTGTGTGATCCTCTCTATGTTTGTTTGTTTTGCTTGTTTGTTGTTGTTTGTTTGTTTTTTATTTATACTATTAATTTTATTTTTGTACCGACTCTGCGTGTTTGAAACAAATAAATAAATAAATAACTGAAATGCTAGTGATAATTATAATATTAGTTTTAATTTTTTTAATTTTTTTATTTTCGTTCAATCGTCACGTTTTATTTTTTTTTAAATGTATATATTTATCTTTTCAACTACGTCATCGTGCCAGTTCCGTTTCCGGTAACCTGAGCAGTCCGTGAAAAGCGCTGGAGGAAACCCCGTGGAGGCAGGCCAGTAGCAGAGAAGCAGGAGCGTCGCTACGTCGCCGCCATTTTGATTCACCGGGAGCAAAGATATTAATCAAGAAAGCGCCGGCGTTTAATTTTATATCAGCACCTTCGTCGCGGCGAATCAGCATCGTGCACCCAGGTTTTAATTTGCATGGTATGTACGCTTTTTTTAATAATTATTTTATGTGGATCTTATGTTGGGTTTGTTTTACATAAACCTTTTCATTCAAAACAGCGTTTGTGTGTAGCACGTTTGCTTTGTAGCAGCGGCTAGCCGGCATTTCATAAAAACACATCACTTTTAGGTCTTTTAAGGGTATTCTGTCATATCTTAATTTACCACAAGCAGCGTTAAATTGGTAGTGATCTTAAATAAATCGCTTATCTTTTCCCATTCAACACATTGAGCTCCATTTAAACACATGTGCGGCCTGTGATGTGGACAAGCCTGCAGCTCCAGAGGCGTGGTGTACGGACACAAAAAACACTAAAACTGGACAAAAACAGTCACTACTCCTCTGGTGTTTCATGAGAAATAAGCGGAATAGTCTGTACCAATTTTCTGAACGTGTTTCTAATCTAAAACGAGTTAAATCTGCAGAAAATATGAGGTTTCCTTTCACCGTTTATTTGTATAGCTTTAGCTGTTTAGTTCCGGGCTTAAACGATGGCGCCAAAGTAGTTACTGTACTCGGTCTGATACAGCTGGGTTCCCCAACATATAGTACACAATATAGTTTAGACAGCTAAATGTAAGGAACTATTGAGTTATGAACGCCTGTTAGTTAGAACACAATGCCCAGATGTTTTATGGTGCAATGCAAGTCAGAGAAAATGAATAACAATATTAGAAATAAGGAATTATGACGTTACAAGCCTCTAGTTTCATTATAAAAATAGTGGACACAAAATATCTTTTGGACAATGTCTGAGGATCGAAGTGTGTTAATCTTTGTGTTGCCAGTAAATTTCAGCAGCATTTGTTTTGTTATAGTCACGTTAGAAAAAGGAGCAACAACAGCAAATGGATTAATCAGTTAAGAACCAGGATCATGTTCATACCAGAGTTTAGTTTCTTTGTTTTATGTTTTGTCTGTTTAAAGCTACCAACATCTTTGAAAAACACACCATTAATATTATTTATTGTTATTAGTGCTTTATTTGGATGAAACGGTTCACTTACGGTGCTGGTTTTGTCCGTTTTGTTTCCAGATGTCTGCAGAAATGGCCACGGATCATGTAAACGGGAACGGCACGGAGGAGCCCATGGACACTACAGCCGCTGTCACTCACTCAGAGAGCTACCAGGCTCTTCTGGAGGCGGGTTTACCTCAGGCAGTCGCCGAGAAGCTGGACGAACTCTACATAGCAGGTAAGTCATCGTCTGCGAGGTTCTGTGTTATCCTGTCGCTTTAGATGAAGTGTTACAGGTGTTTCCAACGGCTCAGACCCGGTGTTGTCGTTGCAGTTTGTCCCAGTATTAAGTTTTTATTTAATTTTATCATTGTCTCAGTATTAAATCCCCATGAGTCTAGGTTTGTATAAAAGGGAATATGTAAACAATTGTTTCACAGTGAGTCGTGACCCAAACCTTTTATGTCAAAAACGTTACTTTGCTTACGGTTGTTGCTCCTTTTTAGTGGAATTTTGTTTGTTTTAAGTGGTTTTGGTCTTACCATCACAGTCATACTTCCCCTTTTTCCAAATTATTAATAGACACTCTATGGCGGCCCAATCAAAATCACTGTGACCCACCATTTGGAAAAAGATGTAAACCAAAGGGTCCAAACTTTTTGAAAAAAGGGACACGTTTTACAAGAGGAAATTTTTCAAAAGCTGACAATGACTTCTGATTTTACTCTTTATTCCACAAGTACAGGTTTTAGATGAACTTAGATTTATTTTTGCATTTGAGCAGGTTTTAGGAAGATCTTTGGCTCTGAAATAAGAACTGACAGTCTGTGTACAGTGGAACAGGTGCAACAGGTTTGCTTCAGAAAAAAGGAAAAAAAGCTCATAGCTGTAAAGTTACAAGAAGGTATGAAAAATGACTTGATTTTAGTTAGTGTCTTTTTGGTTTAATGAGTTTGCTAACTTTAGAGTGTGTGTGGAGTGGAATAAAATGCTCCTTTATCATCCTTGTTGATAAATGTATTAAAACAGAAAAGACTCTGACTCCAGCCAACAGTTTTTTGTCTCGGATCAGTAAATTTAACCTGAGAGCGTTGTTTTCATGGAGCCCTGATTAGCTTCTGTTTTAAGACAAAAGGACAAAGACACAGCTGCAGGGCTTCAGCAGCTGAACCTTGTTTGGGAGAAAGAACCAGGGTCCCACACTCTCAAGATCATCTGAAGGAACTGTTTTAACAAGAGCTTCTTCTGGAGATTTAGCAGAAAAGACACAGAAGCCTGCAGCAAAATACAGACAGGACTGTGAGGATTTCTTGAAGTTGTAGCTTTTAAGTCTAACTCCTGGTCGTTTCCTTGGAGTAGAACTGGTCTGTATTTAAGATTTGATTCCGTTATGGTCTTTGTGAAACTAAACACTGAATACAAAAGCTTCAAACTGTAAAGTCTGACATTTATCACTAAATTCTGAATGTGGAGATCTGCAGAAACAGGTGACATTGAGTTTAAGATTGAATACAAAAGGACAAATGTTTTTTATTAAAGGGTTATATTTATGTGAACTGGCTGCAGATATAAAGGGGTGTGTAGATTACTGCTGAGTGAATATGACATGTTTTAACTCTGCTTAAATCCACCGCTGCTCGTGTTGTTGTGTAGAAGCTGAACAAACTCATCTGTGGTGGATTTGCAGTGAATAAATGATTTATCTTACTAAACCTGTAGCTAGTTCAGGGCGAATGGTTTTATGTCACGGCAGAATCGATCCTGTGCTAAAACATCTACTGTGTTTATGGTTTCCTTCCCAGAGCTGCCATTTATTTATTTACCTAAACATTAAACAGAAACAAAAATATTTTTGATTGAACAAAAGCTGTTCCTATTTTATTTATTTATTAGTCTGTGACTGTTTTGTTTTTGTCATTTTTCTATTTGTGTGTTGTTCTGTAATGTAGATGTGTCTTAACTGAATAATAAATTCAAGCTGCAAGTAGAGAAGGGATAGAGGTTATTGCTGTTGCATTTACTTTTGCAAATTAATGTACATGACTTAGATTTCCGTTGTTTACATATTTGTCTTGTTAAAACGTTATATTGTTTGGTTTTTATGCTTTTTTAAAATGAGTTTGCTCAGAAGTGGTAGAGGAGCTCCGACACTGACGTATTATTCATCTTTGTTATTGTGGGCGGTTTATGACGAAGCATCTCGTTAATTTAAATGCACCAACTTCCCACACGCTGTATCATTAAAACATCTGTAAATTCTAAATATTGTGTCGTATGTTTTGTTTTTTCAGGTTTGGTAGCACACAGTGATTTAGACGAACGAGCGATCGAAGCTTTGAAAGAGTTTAATGAAGAAGGAGCTCTGCAGGTTCTGGTCCAGTTCAAAGAGAGTGACTTATCACACGTTCAAGTGAGTATGAATAAACTGCTCCCGCTGTTCCACATGTGATTATTACCTGAACACAAGCCTTAATGTAGCTGAACAGGTAATTATTCAGTTATTACGTTAAGATTAGACTGAGATATGGCAGAGAGAATCACTATTGATCATCCAGAAGTGTTTTCTGATTTAATGTAGATAAAAGTAAAGTCTTGTGGAAATGGATCAGAGAAATGCATCATCAGCCAACTTCAGCTCACTTTTTTGTTAGAGAGTTCACTACAATTTCAAAGTCAAAATAATGTTTATATATATATATTAACGGCTTAACGACAGGTCCGTTCTTGTTCCCTGATGGTTCACCTGAAGATTAGTTTGTGTATTGTTCCTTGACATTATTTAAGCCTAACCTCTGGGTCTGTTTCTGAATCTTAATTATCGCTTTAATCCAGTGATTATACACTTGCCTCTGTTGCAATGGTTGGAAATAAGTTTCTGAAAAGTACAAAACTGACTAAACCTTTTTGAACCATAGACTAATTCTATAATTTCGCGTAAGTTTTTGCGAGATATTTACGGCTGACGAATTTTTTTTTAGTTTTGTCTTGTTTGCCTCTGTTTTCCTCCAGAACAAAAGTGCCTTTCTGTGCGGCGTGATGAAGACGTACCGACAGCGGGAGAAACAGGGAACCAAAGTGTCGGAGTCGACCAAAGGCCCCGACGAGGCTAAAATCAAAGAGCTGCTCGACAGAACACACTACACTCTGGATGTGACGACGGGGGGCAGAGGAAATACGGGGGCCGCCTCCAGAGTCCGTCTACTCCGGCCCCCAGCCCACCGTCGGCACCGAGGTGAGGCTCTGGGGCTGTGGGAGGGGTCTCGGGGTCTGAGGGAGGGGTCTGCTGAACCCGAGCGTTCTTTGCGGCAGGTGATAGTTTGTTAAACCCAGGTGTGTTCTCTGCAGGTGTTCATTTGTTAAACCCAGGTGTGTTCTCTGCAGGTGTTTGTGCGTTAAACCCAGGTGTGTTCTCTGCAGGTGTTCATTTGTTAAACCCAGGTGTGTTCTCTGCAGGTGTTCATTTGTTAAACCCAGGTGTGTTCTCTGCAGGTGTTTGTGCGTTAAACCCAGGTGTGTTCTCTGCAGGTGTTCATTTGTTAAACCCAGGTGTGTTCTCTGCAGGTGTTTGTGCGTTAAACCCGGGTGTGTTCTCAGCTGCAGTTGTTAGTTTAACCTGGGTGTGTTCTCAGCTGCAGGTGTTCGTTTGTTAAACCCGGGTGTGTTCTCTGCAGGTGTTCGTTTGTTAAACCCGGGTGTGTTCTCAGCTGCAGGTGTTCGTTTGTTAAATCCGAGTGTGTTCTCAGCTGTAGGTGTGTTGGTTTAACCTGGGTGTGTTCTCAGCTGCAGGTGTTCGTTTGTTAAACCCAGGTGTGTTCTCAGCTGCAGGTGTTCGTTTGTTAAACCCGGGTGTGTTCTCTGCAGGTGTTTGTGTGTTAAACCCGGGTGTGTTCTCTGCAGGTGTTCGTTTGTTAAACCCGGGTGTGTTCTCAGCTGCAGGTGTTCGTTAAACTGAGGTGTGTTCTCTGCAGGTGTTTGTTTAACCAGGTGTGTTCTCTGCAGGTGTTCGTTTGGTAAACCTGGGTGTGTTCTCAGCTGCAGGTGTTCGTTTGTTGTTAAACCCAGGTGTGTTCTCAGCTGCAGGTGTTCGTTTGTTAAACCAGGTGTGTTCTCTGCAGGTGTTCGTTAAACTCAGGTGTGTTCTCTCTGCAGGTGTTGGTTAAACCCAGGTGTGTTCTCCTGCAGGTGTTTGTTAACAGGTGTGTGTGGTGTGTTCTCCTGCAGGTGTTGGTTGAACCCAGGTGTGTTCTCCTGCAGGTGTTTGTTAAACCCAGGTGTGTTCTCCTGCAGGTGTTGGTTAAACCCAGGTGTGTTCTCCTGCAGGTGTTGGTTAAACCCAGGTGTGTTCTCCTGCAGGTGTTGGTTTAACCCAGGTGTGTGTTCTCCTGCAGGTGTTGGTTAAACCCAGGTGTGTTCTCCTGCAGGTGTTGGTTAACCCCAGGTGTGTTCTCCTGCAGGTGTTGGTTAAACCCAGGTGTGTTCTCCTGCAGGTGTTGGTTTAACCCAGGTGTGTTCTCCTGCAGGTGTTGGTTTAACCCAGGTGTGTTCTCCTGCAGGTGTTGGTTTAACCCAGGTGTGTTCTCCTGCAGGTGTTGGTTTAACCCAGGTGTGTTCTCCTGCAGGTGTTGGTTAAACCCAGGTGTGTTCTCCTGCAGGTGTTGGTTTAACCCAGGTGTGTTCTCCTGCAGGTGTTGGTTTTACCCCAGCGCCAGGTGTGTTTTTGTTTGTTCTCCTGCAGGTGTTTGTTAAACCCAGGTGTGTTCTCCTGCAGGTGTTTGTTAAACCCAGGTGTGTTCTCCCCAGGTGTTGGTTAAACCCAGGTGTGTTCTCCTGCAGGTGTTGTTAACCCAGGTGTGTTCTCCTGCAGGTGTTGGTTTAACCCAAGAGTGTGTTCTCCTGCAGGTGTTGGTTTAGCCCAGGTGTGTGCTCCTGCAGGTGTTGGTTAAACCCGGTGTGTTCTCCTGCAGGTGTTGGTTAAGCGAGGTGTGTTCTCCTGCAGGTGTTGTTTAAACCATGAACTTGTGTTCTCTCTGCAGGTGTTTGTTAAACCCAGGTGTGTTCTCCTGCAGGTGTTTGTTAAACCCAGGTGTGTTCTCCTGCGTCCAGGTGTTTTTTTTTGAGCTTATTGGTGGGTGTGTTCTCCTGCAGGTGTTTGTTAAACCCAGGTGTGTTCTCCTGCAGGTGTTGGTTTAGCCCAGGTGTGTTCTCCTGCAGGTGTTCGTAAGGGAAGATGTCCTAGAGACCTGTTTGAGGGTGGGTGGTACCGTTGTTTAGCCGAGATCGCTCTGGGACCTGCGGCTGATGATCGGGCAGGCTGCGAGGCCCCGCCGAGGGCTTCGCCTTCGTCTGCTCCTGCAAGCCGAGACCTGCTCAGCAGGCACCGTCAAGCTGGTGAGGTCAGCAGGGTCGATTTTAAGGTCGGGAGGCGGTCAAACTGGTGAGTCAGGGGTCCGAGAGGTCCGGGGTCAGGGAGGCGGTCAAACTGGTGAGGTCAGGGGGTCAGAGGGGAAAGTAGGTTCAGGAGGCGGTCAAAGCTTGGTGAGGTCGGGGTCGAGAGGGAAAGGGGAGTAGGAGGCGGTCAAACTTTGGTGAGGTCAGGGGGAAGGTCAGAGGTGCAAAAGGGCAAGTCAAACTGGTGAGGTCAGAGGGGTGAGGTCAGAGGTCGGGAGGAGGCCGTCAAACTGAGGAGGCGGAGGTCAGAGGGGAGGAGGTCAGGTGAGGCGGTCAAATCTGGTGAGGTCAGGGGTCAGAGGGGGGGTCAGGGGGCGGGTCAAACTGGTGAGGTCAGGGGTCAGAGGGGGGTTCCAGGAGGCCGTCAAACTGGTGAGGTCAGAGGGGGGGGTCAGGGGTCAGGAGGTCCGCCGTCAAACTGGTGAGGTCAGAGGGGGCTGAGGTCACTCGGGGGTCAGGAGGCCGTCAAACTGGTGAGGTCAGGGGTCAGGAGGCCGTCAAACTGGTGAGGTCAGGGGGTCAGGGGGGGGTCCAGAGGCAGTTTTTGTGGGGCTGGTTAATAAGAGTTGCAGCTTTTACGAGATTTCCGTTTTCAGAGAAGAACATTTCTCTTTGGTTTGTCATAAAAGTGAAAGCTGCTCATTTATTTTTTGTCATTTATTCAGTTCAATAATTACGAGATTCGTCCGGGGAAGCAGATCGGAGTGTGCATATCCGCCGCCAACAACAGGCTTTTCGTCGGCTCCATCCCCAAAAGCAAAACGAAGGAGCAGATCCTGGAGGAGTTCGCTAAAGTCACAGGTAAAAGCTCCACCTGCTCCACCTGCGTCTGCCGTTACTGTCTCTAAAAGAACTGTGTGTGACATGTGTGACCACCAGAGGGCCTCAGCGACGTGATCCTGTACCATCAGCCCGACGACAAGAAGAAGAACCGCGGCTTCTGTTTCCTGGAGTACGAGGACCACAAGTCCGCGGCTCAGGCCCGGCGCCGCCTCATGAGCGGAAAGGTCAAAGTGTGGAGCAACGTGACGGTGACGGTGGAGTGGGCCGACCCCATCGAGGACCCCGACCCCGAGGTCATGAAGAAGGTGAGGGTCGGGGGTCGGAGGTCGGGGCCGGGGTCAGGGGTCGGGGTAATGACGGTGTCTCTGTCTCAGGTCAAAGTGTTGTTCGTGAGGAACTTGGCGAACGGCGTCACAGAAGAGACTTTAGAGAAGGCCTTCGGTGAGTTCGGGAAACTGGAGCGAGTGAAGAAACTGAAGGACTACGCTTTTATTCACTTCGAAGAACGAGACGGAGCCGTGAAGGTCAGTCCTCTCAGAGTCAGAGCGTACTCCGCTCGGGACCGGTCTGAACGCTCTGTGTGTTCCAGGCGCTGGAGGAGATGGACGGGAAGGAGCTGGAGGGGGAACAGATCGAGATCGTGTTCGCGAAGCCTCCGGATCAAAAACGAAAGGAACGAAAAGCTCAGAGACAAGCCGCAAAAACACAAATGTAAGAGTCTCCTCGAGTTTAATGTGAGCAGAGTGAAACCCAGTTAAACTCACCCGTGTCTCCTCAGGTCACGACTACTACTACTACCCTCCCCACCACATGGCCCCTCCCTCCAGGGGGGGGCCGCGGCGGTACCGCGGTTACGGCTACCCGCCCGACTACTACGGCTACGAGGAGACTACTACGACTACTACGGCTACGACTACCCCAGCTACCGGCGGCTACGACGACCCTACTACGGCTACGACGACTTCCAGCAGCCGCCGAGCCGGGGCGAGGGCCGCGGGGCGCGGGCGGGCCTCCGGCCCGGGCCAGGGCGCGGCGGGGCGCCCAGGGCCAGAGGGGCCTTCCAGCAGCGCGGCGGGGGTCCGGGGCCCGGCCGGGGCCGCGGGGCCCAGGGCGGCGCGTGCAGCCCAGAGGCAGAGGCGCGGTACGTGGTGTGAGGGGCGCTCGCGGTGCGAATGTGGGCGGAAAGCGCAAAGCCGATGGCTACAACCAGCCAGATTCCAAACGGCGCCAGACCAATAATCAGAACTGGGGCTCGCAGCCGATCGCCCAGCAGCCGCTGCAGGGCGGGGAGCACTCGGGTAACTATTCCGGCTACAAATCCGACAACCAGGAGTTTTATCAGGATTCTTTTGGGCAGCAGTGGAAGTAATAGGGCTCTGATCTGACGAAAATTACGTGTTGTTTCTGTTTTGTCTTTATTTAGAGACTTGATTGGCCCTCGGTCCATACGGTCCTGCTTTTTTCCTCAAATTGGTGACATCTGGCAAGAGCTTTTTGTACATATTTTAATAATCTCCGACTCAAACGTAGTCACTCCCACCTGTTTCTGCCGAACTGCTCCTTATTTTACTTTTGGTTTTTTAAGATGGTCGTCAAAAGATTTTCCATAAAAGTTTGACAAATTTTTAGCTCTAATTATGTGCTCGCTGTCTATTGGCTATAGCTTTATGTATGTTTTTAGAAATTCTGGTCATGTTTCAGTAGCTAACAGCAACAAAGCATATGTATTTAAAACAAATGAAAATACAATTTGTATTGTCACAAAGTACTGCGTGTCTTGTTATTGAAAAGAAAAAAGGGCCATCGTGGTCCGTTTTTTGGCTTTACATTTTGGCTTGTATTCTTTGCTGTTTGTCTGCTTTAATAAACATACACGCACACGTGTACAAAACTTCAAATTGTGTTGCAAATTCATGTTTGGGCAAATTCTCTCTTCAAATTGCCTCAAATTAAAGGCTCCTTGTGGAAGAACAGGACCAAGGTTTGGCAGCGTTGGCCCGTGCTCCAGTGTCACCTGCATGTCGTTCTCAGATCTGTGTAGTCACATCCATCTCAGTCCATCCCCAAAACATAGTGTCTCACAAATTGGTGTCCAAATTCACTCAGCACACAGACCTAAAGCCTCCATTCCTCTGTAACGGCGGAAACAGACGCACACTTTGACTTATCGAGCAGAAACCGTAGCTTTTCTTGTCCCAGAAGGCCCTTCGAACCCCTGAAGACCTGGAAACTAATCTGCATGTGTTTATTTGTGCTTTTGTGGGAGATCTGTGCCATGCATGAAGCGCTTCTGGTGTTTTCTGTTTCAGTTTGGCTTCAGGCTGCTCTAAAGCTCCTCATTAACCTCCCTCTTCCTCTTTTTGTCTGCCACTTTTCCACCTGCTCCTCTTTATTAACGTCATAGTCTGGTCTTGTTCTCGGTGGGTTTTGGGGATTTCTGTGAATAGTCTTTTACCTCTTCACTTCTCAGACCAAACTCCTGTTTTTATTTCTTTTAAATTGACATTATGTTCTTCCTCCAATTTGGCAATAAATATCGTTATAAAACGCTATTTTGACAAAAGTGGAAACTAGAGACGACTCCGTTCATTATGGCAGCTTCTAATTGAGCTTAACTAAAACTGTAGGAAAAGAATGAGTCTCTTTAAAGTCTGCTGGACAGTTGTAAATCGTTCAGTATTTTTATGTTCAGTTAACGTTCAGCGCTGGATTTTGTTCGGTTTATGAACTAAACTATTGCTTTGGTTAACTTAACCACGCTGACCAAAAACAAAAATGTCACTGTCAAAAAATCAATTCTGTCACAAAAAGACTCCAATGATGCATGAATGAGATAATACCAAAAAGATTTAAAAAATAATGCTGTAGTAATGTCATAAAAAGCAGAAAATGCCAACACGATTCACACTTTTAAAATTAATACAGAAATCTAACAAAAATTTGCTAATTTTCTTTTTTATAAGACATACTGCCAAAAATCATTATGAAAACTGTTTTAATTTGAGTTTAAAAATGTAAATTCTTATGAAACTTAACTCCACATTAACTTTGCCAAAAATGCTCCAATTTTGCAAAAAGAAAAAAGCTACAGTTAATATTGGCTTTTTTTCTCCAAAATTATTAATTCTCCAAAATCAAAAATTGTCCCCTTTACCACAAACAAGGCAATACAACGCAAAATTAACTCCGAAACATCACAAAATGCTCCACGTCACCAGAAATTGGGCTGAATATATTTATATTTGTATAATGTTGCTAAAAAAATACAATAGAAATTTTGCCAAAAAAAAAGGTTTAGTGATTCAAAATGTTGTTTATAAATTCAAAAAAAGGTTAAATTCCCAAAAATCAAACACAAAAATTTACTTTTTCTACTTCAATCTAATCTCTATTGTTTAAAAATGATCATAACTATTTTTGAACTTGTTTAATGGAGCTACTGGACCATTCACTGATTCCCTTCGACTGAGAACAGCTCCAACTATCGATGCCTCTGAACCCAGCTGCATGAGAACCTGCTGCTTCATTTCTCCTCCACAGTTTTTGATGAGTTTGTTTTGATGCTGTTTCTGCGTTTGTCTAATTCATTCTCTTGTCACCTGACCTCTAGCAGGGCACAGGGGTCGAGGCTGGTCCTGACGCGTCGCTGTGAAGAGACCTTGTTCCGGCGCCTATCCTGAAGGAAACGCTCACGGACGAGGGGTAAGGTCACCTGACTGACGGCGCCGCCGGCCACAAACACTGCCCCAAACGCAGCAGAAAAACTATTTAGTTTGGGTTTTTAAAGGTCCCTTCTTCTGCTCATGTTTTACCTTCAGTGAGAGCAACCCAAATCTCAAAACCATCACAAGAGCAGTTTTATCCTCGAAACTGGCTTTAAACTGATGTAGATCTTCTTCTTGTTACAGACACAAGTCTTTATTTGGAATAGGTCAATAATTCTATAAAATAAACAAAATGTTAATAAATAATTAAATATTGAAAAAATGAAGCACCACTGCTCCATGTTTGGGCATGTGAAAAATGAATTTTGAACATTAAATCCAACTTAAACCTTCTCAAATCCATTTAAAACCAGTTTAGATCAATTTAAAACTGATTTAAACCTATTTAAATGTAGGTTTTTGAGTAGACCTTGTTAAAATGTTCTAATCCAACTAGAATGTGTTCATAATTAAATTAAAGTTGTACTAAGTGTGGGTTTGAACAAAGGAGGATAAAAGTAAGCTGTAAATTACGCTCTGTTAAAGTGTGTCCTTTAAAACCTATCACTGATTAAACTTATAAAATGAGCAGAAACGGAGGCCTTTAAAGTAAAACCTTCACTATTTTTGCCCCAAATTTGAGCCTGAGCCTGAGCAGGAGAAAGTGGGGCATGTTTTAGCACTTTTCAGCTGGAGTGACCTCTGCAGCGTCTCATAAAGGACTGAAAAAGAGAAGAGTCCCAGTTCCTTTGAGGCTTTATCTACCTCAGGGTTGGTTCTGGAGGGACTCGGAGGTTATTCTCTTCTGAAGAGTTGGTTTGGGTTTTATTTCTGCGTGAGGTGACAGTTTGAAGAAGCAGAAGACAAAAGGATGGAATAAACACTAGAATATAAACTATTGTCTGAAGTGTGGAAACAGAAGACACTTTAAGAGTAAAACCGATTGTTCAGGAGGTAGTTTCATCCAAATGTAAAAAGAAATCATCATGTAGTGACTTTTCAGGTGAAATAATGATGACAACATTTATTCACCTGAAGACAGAGCTCAAACCCAGATGAACTCTTCAGACTCAGCTGCAGCAGATCGTTCTCTTTAATGAGCCTCATGTCGTCTGGAAATGAACTCACTTTAATTATTTTATACTTTTGTTGTTGTTTTTAATCTCAAAATGGAGTTGTCTTTTTGTCTTCACGTGTGTCTTAAAATTTGAGCTAGTTTTTTAGTGCATCATGAAAAACAGAAGCGTCTTTATTTTACTGAGATGAAAAAGCATGTTCCTTTTTTTTAAATGAAATTCTTGACAGTTACAGATCACAAATGTTACATTTATTTGTTGAGTTTTGTTTCTGGTGACACACATTTGTCTTTGTTTAATCAAAAATATTAAAAGGTTTTTAACCTTTGTCCCTAAAACGTGTCAAGCTGCAAAATAATCATTTTTAAAAGAAAAATGGATTTATGATTTC
>JAWCTZ010000836.1:0-29988 GCA_036850595.1 Rhyacichthys aspro | reverse complement strand
CGGGTGTTGATCGGGTTTAGATCGGGTTTAGATCGGGTTTAGAACACTGGTCTAACTAACAGTGGTCCATTTTATAAAGTGAAGATTTTTATTAATCATAACGACTGCAGATTTTGAAGGAAAATCCAGAACTGTATTTAAAAATCTGTAAAATGTTAAAACTTTGTTAAAAGGTTTTTTTTATGAATGACATTATTATTAAATGATCCGGAGGTTTTTGTTCTCACAAACTGAACAGAAGAAAGATCTTATTTTATGAAAACTTTTGAATAAATAATTCAAAGGTGACTGTAGTCCCTGTCCTGACCCGGTCCTGGTCCTGACCCAGTTTTTCCCAGTTTCGTCCTGAGCCGGTCCTGAGCCGGTCCCAGTCCTGTCCCGGGCCTGACCTGGTTTCGTCCTGGTTTTTGCAGGTCTCTCTGGTCCGGATGCCCTACGCCTGTAAGCTGCTGTTCCAGGAGCTAATGTCCATGAGCATCGCTCCTCGAATGATGACGACGTAGACTCATCGGCCAATCAGAGGCTCTGTTGATGACGACGTAGACTCATCGGCCAATAGTTTTGTTTTTAGTCTTGTTTATTTTTGAAAAATGGTGAATAAAGTTGTTTCTGATAAAAACATGGCTCATTATTCTTCTTTATTTAAGTTATTATTATTTATTTCTGTGAATTTACAGAAACAGGTAGAAGTTTATGTTAATGTCCTGAGGTTTATTCTCTCGATCTGAGCCGCTGACGGGGCTCCTCACGTTAAAGTCCGTTTTATTTCATAGATTATAAATTTATTTTGGCAGATTTTTTAAAACAAAGACTAAAACATGTTTCAAAATGGGACATATTTTGTTGAGTGAGAAGGGTTCGCCTAAAGATTTCAAAGTAAAGGCTTTTCCTTTAATCTTTAAAGGTTCTTTAAAGGTTTTTTTTTTTTTGGTTTTTTTGCTTGTCACATTGTAGCCCAGCCACATATAGTTTGTATTAGACAGTGATTTTTAAATGTTGTAGTGCACGTTGATCTTTGAGTCAGCTGAGTCCTGACAGCGGAGTCGAAAATTACCCTGAGGATCGGCAGCAGCGCGCGGAGGGTGAAGGAAGCTCCCGGGGTCACTGGGGCTCGCTTGTGAGGAACCCTTCATGAGTCAGAGGTTGGACCGGAGACCGGAGGAGACCGGAGGAGACCGGGTCTGGGCGTCCTTGCACTGACATACGTCGCTAAACGCGGTGAGACTGCTCCTTTTTTCCGCGTTTGTTTTGGCGGCCGGTCACGAGCACGCTCCCGTCGCGGTCTGCTTTTTCTGTTTATATTTTTGCCTTATATTAGACACACCGTTTGGATTATGGAGTTTTCCCTGGATTTTGCTTCGGTTTTGATTATTATGGACCAAAGCTGGAAAACAGAGAGTGGAGGACTCTCAATAGACTTTGAGTGGACTAACTTAAAGAAACGCTGGTGAATGGTGTATCGCTATTATTTAGAGATTATGTGTGAAATAATAAGCCTTTTGAGTGAAACTAAAGGTTTTCTTTCATTGAAATATTCCCCTTTAACCCTATTCCTTTTTCTAAATGGTAATATCTGACACGTGCTGAGTGTTACAACATTATCATTTATTAACTTTAATTTTGAATAAAACATTTCCGAAAAATTAATTCACTGAGCCAAAATAAACACAAGAAAAATGTTTCTGTGTCGTCCATAGATTTTATTTAAAATGAGGAAAAAAAATTATTCCGAAAAATATATAAACGATAACAACACCCTCCACCACAGACTAGACCAGGACTAAAACAGTACTAAAATATGTTTTTTGTTAAAATAAAATAAAACAGTAAAAAGCCCCATTTTACATTTTTAATAAAAAATGTCAGAAACAGAATCTGATGAAGCACCGTTCGATAAAAATAAAAACTGGACGAAGGTTTTCTTCAACGACGCTCAGAGCTCCTCGTCCTTCAGCACTGAGTTAGGAAAGGAAGGAAGGAAGGAGTTAATGTTCAGATGAGTGTGTTTTATTTCTAATGGTTTGTTTCAGATAAGATCAGGTTCAGTGAAAATAAACTGTGGCTGAATGTCTCTGGCTTTAAGACAAACTGTGTCACTTTTCTCATTCAGAGCTGATCAGGTCAAGGGTCAGAGGTCAGCATACCTCTCTTGACGGTGATGTCGTCCTGGCTTTGGACCAGGTGAATGGCTCCGACGGCAGAGGCCTCTCCTCTGGAGTTCGAGGCGTGACACTCGTACGAGCCCTGCTCCGCCTCCGTCAGCGGAGAAATCTGTCAAATAAATATAAAACATAAAATAAAACATAAAAACACCCAGTGTCATAATCGGTCATTAAAAAAGTGACCAAAATAAAAGAAATGCAACAGAGACTAATTCTGGAAGCATGACTTCAGTCTGTAGTGAGAGGTGGTTCAGTCCGGTTCAGGTCTGGACTCACCAGGACCCAGCCAGTGACCTCGTGTTTCTCTGGACCTCCTCGGGTTTGGACGGCCAGGTTGTCTCTGTCTCCGGGAAGAAGCTCCACCCTCTTCTTTCCTCCGTTCAGGATCTGGAATAAAAATAATATATATTCAC
Source organism: Rhyacichthys aspro (assembly GCA_036850595.1). Classification (NCBI taxonomy): domain Eukaryota; kingdom Metazoa; phylum Chordata; class Actinopteri; order Gobiiformes; family Rhyacichthyidae; genus Rhyacichthys; species Rhyacichthys aspro. Next base: position 27,413 of record JAWCTZ010000836.1, on the reverse strand, counting down.
GTAATTATTACCTTCTACAGGTGAGCACAGGTGTGTGGGCGGGGCCTACCTTCTACAGGTGTGTGTGGGCGGGGCCTACCTTCTACAGGTGTGTGGAGGCGGGGCCTACCTTGTTCCAGGTGAGCACAGGTGTGTGGGCGGGGCCTACCTTCTACAGGTGTGTGTGGGCGGGGCCTACCTTCTACAGGTGTGTGGGCGGGGCCTACCTTCTAGGAGCGGGGCCTACCTTGTTCCAGGTGAGCACAGGTGTGGGGACGCCCACAGCCTCACAGCTGAGATAAACCTGAGATCCAGAGACGTTATAGACTTCACCAGGAGCCGTCACGATTCGAGGAGCTGCAAGAATATTATATTTAAAAATAATAACAGAGTCAGGAGTCAGAGGTCAGGGTCAGGGGTCGAGCCGTGGATGGAAATAAGTATCATCAAACAATCACAGATAAAGAAAAACTTGATGGAAAAATATCACATATTTGTAATTAAAAAATAAAACAATTATAAGATATAACAATAATATGAGATTTTCCACTTTCCTGCTCAAGTCCATCTAAAACCACTTTACTGAGGCTCAAGTCCATCTAAAACCACTTTACTGAGGCTCAAGTCCATCTAAAACCACTTTACTGAGGCTCAAGTCCATCTAAAACCATTTTACTGAGGCTTAAGTCCATCTAAAACCACTTTACTGAGGCTCAAGTCCATCTAAAACCACTTTACTGAGGCTCAAGTCCAACTAAAACCACTTTATTGAGGCTCAAGTCCATCTAAAACCATTTTACTGAGGCTCAAGTCCATCTAAAACCACTTTACTGAGGCTCAAGTCCAACTAAAACCACTTAAATGCAAAGAAGTCAAATTCTAACCAAATGAAAAACAAAAATGTTTCACCTTTTTTCTGGTATTTAGTCTTTTTCTTTCCTCTTTTCTCTGATTTACAGGTCAGTGACGTCTGTTCAAACATGTTTCTGTCTCTTCACATTCTGCCATGACTCAGATCTGCTCCGGGTCTGAGTCCAGGTCTGAGTCTGGACTTGTCCTCAGATCAGACCCAGATTCCTCAGATTGTAGAGTCTGACAGCTTCGTGTTGAGTCCTGAAGCTTAATCCCCAGAACAGCTGCAGGAATCACTCTGAACTCAGCTGAAGCTTATTTTTTAAATTTAAATAATTTTTTATTGATCTTTGGTTTGACCTTTGGTTAGTTAGTTTTAGTTGGACTTGAACAGGTTTTTGTGGGTTTGAGAGTGGTTCTCACCTGAGGGGCAGCGGCCTTTGCTCTGGACGGTGACGGGCTGCAGTTCCGGGTCCCTCCTGTCGTTGGCGCTCTTCAGTGCACAGGTGTTTCTGTAGGTGACGCCGTCAGAGCCACACACCTGTGGTGTTCAGGGACCAGCAGGAGGGTGGGAAAAGTCAGTGATCATTAACAACTGTCCATAAAAAAGTATGGCAGCAGTTCTTACTTTTTTAATTCTTCCCTAAAACACATTTTCAAAAAAACTATTTTTTTCAGTCTTTCATTTGTTCAAAAAATTCTGTACTTTTTTGCTTTTAAATTGAATTATTTTACATATATTTTAAATCGTTCAACTATTTTATAATTTTAAAATAAAATGTGCACATTTCTTTAAATGTCAGTAACTGCTCTTTTCATCCTTTTCATAAAGTTTTCACACCTTTTACCGTTTTTTTTGGATTTTTACAGTTTATGTTTTAGCTCGTGTTTGGACCAAGACCTGGTCTGGACTTGGTCTGGACTCACCTCGTGTGCGCTCTTACACGTGCACAAGCCCACTTTGTTCTTCTTGTCGCCGGAAACACTCGAGCCCCGCCCACAGCGAGGCCGCCCCCCGGATACAGGGTTGGCCCTCCCCCGACAGGACCGAGACCGAGTCCGGGACTGGGTCGGACCGGACCGAGACCAGGACTAGAGCCAAGAGGAGTCCACCGAGAACCGACATCTCTGAAGACCGGACTGTACCGAAGACTGGACTGAACCAGGACTGGAGCAGGACTTGAACAGGACCAGGCTCTGAGGGACAGAGCAGAGTTTGTCTCAGTTTCACAGAAGCCACAGGCTTCAGCTCAGTTTGGAACAAGTTTTAAACTTTAATGCACTTCTTTAAGAAAAGGTTTTTCTGACGAGGCTCTGGACGTAGGTTTGAGGTGAAGACCTTTCATCTTCATCAGAGGAACTTCATTCTGAGTTCAACTGAACGAAAGACCTGAGATTTATGTCCCTCAGAGGGACGGGCAACTGGAGGAGCCCTGAACAGAGCTGGACTCAGACACAACCTCCTCCATTTACAACAGGTTCACTCTAATATGAAACCAACACCTGGAGTTAGCCGTGATGCTAATGGTTCACAAGAGGCTAACGACCCATTCAACTCTGGACCAGTATGAACCAGTATGAACCAGTCCAGCTCTGTCCATTCAACTCTGGACCAGTATGAACCAGTATGAACCAGTCCAGCTCTGTCCATTCGACTCTGGACCAGTATGAACCAGTATGAACCAGTCCAGCTCTGTCCATTCAACTCTGGACCAGTATGAACCAGTATGAACCAGTCCAGCTCTGTCCATTCGACTCTGGACCAGTATGAACCAGTATGAACCAGTGGTGTCAGGTTAAGCCCGTCCCTCTGAGGGACATATATCTCAGGTCTTTTTCAGTTGAACTCAGAATGAAGTTCCTCTGATGAAGATGAAAGGTCTTCACCTCAAACCTACGTCCAGAGCCTCGTCAGAAAAACCTTTTCTTGGAAATGTCCTGGAGACTGAGAACATTTCTTATTTAAGTGAAATTTAAAATTTTCATTCAATTTTAAAACTTATTAACCTTTTCTTTTTTTTTTATTTTGTGTCTAATTTGTAAAAAGGACTGAGCACACTTGCAAAGAGTCGTGTGACTTTGACGTTAAAATAGTTAAATGTAAAAATTTGCAGAAGTTATGAGATGCAGAAAAATTAGAATAAATTGCTGCTTTCAAATATAAACTGCAATAATTACAGTGAAAGGTATGAAAACTTTATGAAATGCACAAAGACCTGAAAGTGTGAAAGTTCGAAAAGTTGCCCTTTTCATTTGTTTCATGTATTTTTTTTTCACGTAATTATATCGTAAGAAGTACAGTTTATAAAATGTGCAGCCTTTCACTAATAATCGCTCACAAATAATACATTTGAGTCTCTCAGAAAATATAACAGTTCTGTGACAAACGGGATTTAAACGATGAGTCTGAATGTGTCGTTCCTCAGACAAAAACTTAACGGAAGTGGAAACATTAAAAATAAATAAACATTAAATATCAGATAAAGGTTATTTTGGTCTATTTTAGGGTCTTTTTGCACATTTCACCCAAAACCCTCAAAAACTTTATCGAGAATTGTCTCCAGTTTCAGCTCAAACTGCTCAGGTTCTGACTCTGTCTCTGAGGAGTTTCTCCAGCATTCAACAAAAACTGAAATAAAACTAAAATAAAACTGTAATTAAACTGTAATTAGACTGTAATTAAACTGTAATAAAACAAGGTGGGACAATTTTAAATCCAGATAAAACCAGATTAAAACCAAGTCTGAACTGAAGCTTTAAAATAAAATCAGGAACAAATCTACTCTTAAAAAGAAAATTCTCTCAAACTGTTTGAATTAAAATAATTTAATTTTAGAATCTGAACTTTAAATTCAGCCTCATTTACAAACATTTATCATAAACCACTGAACACCAGACTCTGATTAAAACAGGTTAAAGTCTATGAAAATAATAAAGGTTCTGTACCTGAGAGGATCTGAGAGGATCTGAGAGGATCTGGACTCAGACCAGATTTAGACCAGGTTCAGGCTGGTCCTGAGCAGGTTTTGAGCAAGACTCAGGGCAGAGACAGAGGAATGCAATGAGGCTCCGCCTCCTGCTGCTGAGTCCAACCCTGGTCCAACTCCGGTCCAGACCGGGTCCAGACCTGGTTCAGTAAAAATCAAGTAAAAGCTGAGATTTAGTTGTTTTTATAAATATAGTTTAATTATTTGTTTATATTCTATATTCCTTGTTTCTGGTTAAAGTCTGGTTTGTGATTAAACTAATCACTTCTGGTCGGAACCAGCACAGAACCAGGTCAGAACCAGATAGAACCAGATAGAACCGGGTCAGAACTGGGTCAGACTCAGATAGAACCGGGTCAGAACTGGGTCAGACTCAGATAGAACCGGGTCAGAACTGGGTCAGACTCAGAGACGACAGGATTCTTTACATTTTATTCATAAACTGTTGGCCATGTTCTGTCTCCTGTAAACAGGAAGTGGTCAGAGGTGCTTCCTGTGATTGTTCTGAGTCCAAACAGAGGAAGGAAGTCTAGGTCCAGGTCCAGACCAGGTCCAGATCCAGGTCCAGGTCCAGGTCCAGGTCCAGGTCCAGGTCCAGGTCCAGGTCCAACTCCAACTGAATTTTGATTCTTTATTCTTCTTTTTAACAAAAAACAAACATTTGTCGCAGTTTAAGACAGATTTTTACTGAAAACAAAAACCAACAAGAAACAATGAAGCTCCTGGAAAAGATTCTACTGGAGCCAAAAGGAAAAGTCTGCTCGGCTCCAGTCAGACCCATTCTCTGTTGAAGCGGGTCCGAACCCCTCTCTGTCTCTGTGAAGCGGGTCCGAACCCCTCTCTGTCTCTGTGAAGCGGGTCCGAACCCCTCTCTGTCTCTGTGAAGCGGGTCCGAACCCCTCTCTGTCTCTGTGAAGCGGGTCCCAACCCCTCTCTGTCTCTGTGAAGCGGGTCCGAACCCCTCTCTGTCTCTGTGAAGCGGGTCCGAACCCCTCTCTGTCTCTGTGAAGCGGGTCCCAACCCCTCTCTGTCTCTGTGAAGCGGGTCCCAACCCCTCTCTGTCTCTGTGAAGCGGGTCCGAACCCCTTCCTGCACAGAGAATAAGGGCTCTGTATTTGTTTTATTTATTGTTTTATTCATTTGTGATATTTTATGTTTTTATTGATGCTTCCTGAGATTTCAGGAAATTAAATAAAGAAATGGTGATTCTTTTTTATGACACATTTTACTGGAGTCAGGTTCAGGCCGGTTTTCTCCTCAGACTCTGCAGGATTAGCTCTGGCCCAGTCCTGGTTCAGTCCGGTCCAGACCCGGTCTTTCTGATGTATTTGGAGACGAAGGCCGAGTACAGGTCTTTATACGGAGAACTGGACTTGGTCTGGACCTGGAGCAGTCTCTGGACCAACACAGACCGAAGGAACAGGTTGTGTCCAAGTCCGACCAGACTGGAGCAGAACCAGTACAGGGACATGCACTGTAAAAAAACAGAGAAAAACCTGTTAGAACCTCTTCAGAACCTGTTAGAACCAGTACAGGGACATGCACTGTAAAAAATGAGCAGATAGTGTTTTTAAAGAAATGGCCTGAGCCCGATTCAGATGACGCCGTGTTGTTTCTGAAAAATGTGGCCTGGAGCTGAACCTGAACCTGACGTTGTGCCCTTGAGCCTTGAGTAAACGCTCAGTGACAGACTCTGAGCCTGTCAAACTGAACCCAGGGCAAACTGAGACGTGCTCGGGCCACATTCCTCTGTCTTTGTCCTGGTTCTGATCAAAAACAAGACTTGACACGTTTCAAATACTTCACTTCAGATTCTATCGGTTTCTGAGACGGAGCCAGACACAACACCTTCATCTGGTTTATCTCAGACCTTTTCATTCATTTATTTTCCAACACTTCGTCCCGTTGGGGTCTCGGGACAATGGCCAGTTCCTCGCAGGCACTGACAGACCACCATTCACTCTCACATTCACTCTATAGGGATACTTTAGAGCTGCCAGTTGATCGAGGACATGCCGACTTCCTGTTTGTGCTGATGTTAAAAAGTTAAATGGTTTAGTCCTGAAGCTGAACCCGGTACGGTCCTGGTCTGGACTTGTCTGGACTTACCGCTGGGACGTGGGCAGCCACTGGGACCATCAGGACTGAGACGGCTCTGAACGTGTTCAGGATCAGCCTCTGAGACCGAGACGAGACTGGCCTCTGGAGAGACGCCAACTACAGGAAAACCAGATGGAACCAGGTCAGGACCAGGTCTGATCCAACTAAAACATGTTCTAGTCCTCTAAACTCAGCTGCAGTACTGACCTCCACCAGCAGGAGGTTGGTAAATCCCAGTAGAACCGGTAAAATCCAGGTTGAGTCTGGGACTGTGAGGTCTTCGAACCAGAGAGTGCCCCCTGCAGCCAGCGCCGGGAACAGCTCTGTGGAGACAGTTTGATCTAAAACCAGTTCAAAACCAGTTCAAAACCAGTTCAAAACCACAGGAAAACCAGGACTGGAACCTGGACTGAACCCGGACTAAACCCAGACCAAGTCAGGTTCAGGCCTGGTTCAGGCCTGGTTTACAGAGACTTACGGCTGGAGTCCAGACTCAGGTCTCTCAGGGCCAGGGACAGACTGATCCAGACCGGGACCTGGACCCAGACCAGGACCGAGGTCTTAAAGGGATGACAATTGTCTCTGACGTAGAGTTCAGACACAATCCTCTTCAGGTTCCTCCTGAACTGGACTCTGCAGGATCAAGACCACAGACAGGTGAGGGTCAGAGGTGAGGGTCAGGGTCAGAGGTGAGGGTTACAGGTGAGGGTCAGGTGAGGGTCAGGTGAGGGTTGCAGGTGAGGGTCAGGTGAGGGTCAGAGGTGAGGGTCAGGTGAGGGTTACAGGTGAGGGTCAGGTGAGGGTTGCAGGTGAGGGTCAGGTGAGGGTCAGGTGAGGGTCAGAGGTGAGGGTCAGGTGAGGGTCAGGTGAGGGTTGCAGGTGAGGGTCAGGTGAGGGTCAGGTGAGGGTTGCAGGTGAGGGTTACAGGTAAGGGTCAGAGGTGAGGGTCAGGTGAGGGTCAGAGGTGAGGGTCAGGTGAGGGTCAGGTGAGGGTTGCAGGTGAGGGTCAGGTGAGGGTCAGAGGTGAGGGTCAGGTGAGGGTCAGGTGAGGGTTGCAGGTGAGGGTCAGGTGAGGGTCAGGTGAGGGTCAGGTGAGGGTCAGGTGAGGGTTGCAGGTGAGGGTCAGGTGAGGGTCAGAGGTGAGGGTCAGGTGAGGGTCAGGTGAGGGTTGCAGGTGAGGGTCAGAGGTGAGGGTCAGGTGAGGGTTACAGGTGAGGGTCAGGTGAGGGTTGCAGGTGAGGGTCAGGTGAGGGTTGCAGGTGAGGGTTACAGGTAAGGGTCAGAGGTGAGGGTCAGGTGAGGGTCAGAGGTGAGGGTCAGGTGAGGGTCAGGTGAGGGTTGCAGGTGAGGGTCAGGTGAGGGTCAGAGGTGAGGGTCAGGTGAGGGTCAGGTGAGGGTTGCAGGTGAGGGTCAGGTGAGGGTCAGGTGAGGGTCAGGTGAGGGTCAGGTGAGGGTTGCAGGTGAGGGTCAGGTGAGGGTCAGAGGTGAGGGTCAGGTGAGGGTCAGGTGAGGGTTGCAGGTGAGGGTCAGAGGTGAGGGTCAGGTGAGGGTTACAGGTGAGGGTTTCAGGTGAGGGTCAGGTGAGGGTCAGAGGTGAGGGTTACAGGTGAGGGTCAGGTGAGGGTTGCAGGTGAGGGTCAGGTGAGGGTCAGAGGTGAGGGTTGCAGGTGAGGGTTACAGGTGAGGGTCAGGTGAGGGTCAGGTGAGGGTCAGAGGTGAGGGTCAGGTGAGGGTCAGGTGAGGGTTGCAGGTGAGGGTCAGGTGAGGGTCAGAGGTGAGGGTTGCAGGTGAGGGTTACAGGTGAGGGTCAGGTGAGGGTCAGAGGTGAGGGTCAGGTGAGGGTTACAGGTGAGGGTTACAGGTGAGGGTCAGAGGTGAGGGTCAGGTGAGGGTTACAGGTGAGGGTTGCAGGTGAGGGTCAGAGGTGAGGGTTACAGGTGAGCGTCAGGTGAGGGTCAGAGGTGAGGGTTACAGGTGAGGGTCAGGTGAGGGTTGCAGGTGAGGGTCAGAGGTGAGGGTTACAGGTGAGGGTCAGGTGAGGGTCAGAGGTGAGGGTTACAGGTGAGGGTCAGGTGAGGGTCAGAGGTGAGGGTTACAGGTGAGGGTCAGAGATGAGGGTTACAGGTGAGGGTCAGGTGAGGGTTGCAGGTGAGGGTCAGGTGAGGGTTACAGGTGAGGGTCAGGTGAGGGTTGCAGGTGAGGGTCAGGTGAGGGTCAGAGGTGAGGGTTGCAGGTGAGGGTTACAGGTGAGGGTCAGGTGAGGGTCAGAGGTGAGGGTCAGGTGAGGGTTACAGGTGAGGGTTACAGGTGAGGGTCAGAGGTGAGGGTCAGGTGAGGGTTACAGGTGAGGGTTGCAGGTGAGGGTCAGAGGTGAGGGTTACAGGTGAGCGTCAGGTGAGGGTCAGAGGTGAGGGTTACAGGTGAGGGTCAGGTGAGGGTTGCAGGTGAGGGTCAGAGGTGAGGGTTACAGGTGAGGGTCAGGTGAGGGTCAGAGGTGAGGGTTACAGGTGAGGGTCAGGTGAGGGTCAGAGGTGAGGGTTACAGGTGAGGGTCAGAGGTGAGGGTTACAGGTGAGGGTCAGAGGTGAGGGTTACAGGTGAGGGTCAGGTGAGGGTTGCAGGTGAGGGTCAGAGGTGAGGGTTACAGGTGAGGGTCAGAGGTGAGGGTTACAGGTGAGGGTCAGGTGAGGGTCAGGTGAGGGTCAGGTGAGGGTTACAGGTGAGGGTCAGGTGAGGGTTGCAGGTGAGGGTCAGAGGTGAGGGTCAGGTGAGGGTTACAGGTGAGGGTTGCAGGTGAGGGTCAGGTGAGGGTCAGAGGTGAGGGTTACAGGTGAGGGTCAGGTGAGGGTTGCAGGTGAGGGTTGCAGGTGAGGGTCAGAGGTGAGGGTCAGAGGTGAGGGTTACAGGTGAGGGTCAGGTGAGGGTTGCAGGTGAGGGTCAGGTGAGGGTCAGAGGTGAGGGTTACAGGTGAGGGTCAGGTGAGGGTCAGAGGTGAGGGTCAGGTGAGGGTTGCAGGTGAGGGTCAGGTGAGGGTCAGAGGTGAGGGTTGCAGGTGAGGGTTACAGGTGAGGGTCAGGTGAGGGTCAGAGGTGAGGGTCAGGTGAGGGTTACAGGTGAGGGTTACAGGTGAGGGTCAGAGGTGAGGGTCAGGTGAGGGTTACAGGTGAGGGTTGCAGGTGAGGGTCAGAGGTGAGGGTTACAGGTGAGCGTCAGGTGAGGGTCAGAGGTGAGGGTTACAGGTGAGGGTCAGGTGAGGGTTGCAGGTGAGGGTCAGAGGTGAGGGTTACAGGTGAGGGTCAGGTGAGGGTCAGAGGTGAGGGTCAGAGGTGAGGGTTACAGGTGAGGGTCAGAGGTGAGGGTTACAGGTGAGGGTCAGAGATGAGGGTTACAGGTGAGGGTCAGGTGAGGGTTGCAGGTGAGGGTCAGAGGTGAGGGTTACAGGTGAGGGTCAGAGGTGAGGGTTACAGGTGAGGGTCAGGTGAGGGTCAGAGGTGAGGGTCAGGTGAGGGTCAGGTGAGGTTGCAGGTGAGGGTCAGAGGTGAGGGTCAGGTGAGGGTCAGGTGAGGGTCAGAGGTGAGGGTCAGGTGAGGGTCAGGTGAGGGTCAGGTGAGGGTTACAGGTGAGACTTGTTACCTGCAGGTGTTCTGGCTCCAGCCCAGTTCTTTTCCTCTGACGGAGACTTCGTATCTGAGTCTGAGAGACAGTTCTGAGATCTCCTTCTGCAGCGCCTCCACCTGGACACACACAGAACTGCAGTATTATCACAGCGCCTCCACCTGGACACACACAGAACTGCAGTATTATCACAGCGCCTCCACCTGGACACACACAGAACTGCAGTATTATCACAGCGCCTCCACCTGGACACACACAGAACTGCAGTATTATCACAGCGCCTCCACCTGGACACAGGTTGCTCCAGGTTTGTTCACGGCTGGATTTTAGTGTGACTTCCGCAGCTGTTTATTTCCCATAATGCCCGGCTCGTCAGACCCGGTCTAGACCTGGTTTTGGCAGGATTTCTTACCCTCCTCAGAATGACAGTCTGGTACGCTGCTGTAGACCTGGTTCAGACCAGGTCTAGACCTGGTTTTGGCAGGATTTCTTACCCTCCTCAGAATGACAGTCTGGTACGCTGCTGTAGACCTGGTTCAGACCAGGTCTAGACCTGGTTTTGGCAGGATTTCTTATCCTCCTCAGAATGACAGTCTGGTACGCTGCTGTAGACCTGGTTCAGACCAGGTCTAGACCTGGTTTTGGCAGGATTTCTTACCCTCCTCAGAATGACAGTCTGGTACGCTGCTGTAGACCTGGTTCAGACCAGGTCTAGACCTGGTTTTGGCAGGATTTCTTACCCTCCTCAGAATGACAGTCTGGTACGCTGCTGTAGACCTGGTTCAGACCAGGTCTAGACCTGGTTTTGGCAGGATTTCTTACCCTCCTCAGAATGACAGTCTGGTACGCTGCTGTAGACCTGGTTCAGACCTGGTTTTGGCAGGATTTCTTACCCTCCTCAGAATGACAGTCTGGTACGCTGCTGTAGACCTGGTTCAGACCTGGTTTTGGCAGGATTTCTTACCCTCCTCAGAATGACAGTCTGGTACGCTGCCAGGGGGAGTGTGACTGAGGTCCTGACTGCGAAGGTTGCTGCTGCGATGCTGAACCACCAGGAGGCGCCACTCAGCTCCTGAAAAGCCACCAGGACCTGCTCGGCCACGTGCACGGGCGTGTGCACGAGGGAGGAGTGCACGAGGGAGGAGCGCACGAGGAGGGGCGGGGCCAGCGCGCGAGGGGCGGGGCTTAGTCGCACCATGGGACGAAGGAGAAGCAGCATGTTTCACCTGAAGAGACAAGACCGAGGAAAACCTGCTACAGACCGGGTCAAAAAAAACAAAAAAACTCAACCAGCTGAAACCTGCTACAGACCGGGTCTCTGACTCAGATCACGTCTGAAGTGCACTTCTCGCGTGTGTTTGATGTATATTTCAAATAAATCTATTTAATAGATATTATAAGGGCTTTGCCTTGTGTGAAACTATCACAGTTTTATTGTAAATTAGGTGCTCTTCAGGACACTCTAGATTTTAGCAGAGGTATTTGGCCTTATCCTACACATTTAATATTCCATAAAGTCATTGTATATTATGCAGAATGTGATAAATTATTGTGTTCTCAATATTTGACAGCAGCACAAACACTTTCTGGACTCAAAGTCAATCAGGTCCTTGATAAGTGGAAGTTTCAGCCGCTGCAGTTTTTCACACCTGCTGTATCTGACTCAGAGGCTGCTCTCGTTTTGATCTCACGAGATTTCCGTCACCGGCGCAGAGGTTACGTCAGAACAAGTCCGTATCAAGTCGGACACAAATCTAACCGGTGCCGATCGAAAACGAGCCTGTCTAGCTCAAGTCGAACGCATCTGTTTTTACCTGGATAATTAAAGGTTAAATAAAAATTATCCAAAGAAACTGCGCGACTTTAAACATACAGTGAAACTAACAGATTCACAACTGCTTACTTATCCACGAACACGCTTTAACTATACGGTAAAATCAAAACTTTTATAATATATTTATTTATACAATAATTCATTATAAACCCGTGTTGACGGTCCGAACCTCTCAACTTCAGAGTCCGGCCCGATCCATCAGAACCAAACACGATCCGCTTCACCTTCAGCACAGTCCTCACAGCGCACACTGATGACGTCTCACTGTTTACTACCGTCACTGGCCCCGGAATATGACGTCACAGAACGAAAGGAACCGATAAATCTGGATATTTTTTATACTTTTTACGTTTTGTCCTCTTCTGCCTCCAACACAAAACTCTAAGTCTTTATTTTCTTTGATTGATTCCGCTGCGTTGACGCTCCCCCGGCAGGGGGCGCTACAGCCTCTTTGTATCAGTCACACTCTCTTTAAAACACTAGAAGAAGAAGAAGAAGAAGAAGCAGCGCCACACGCAGCTCCAGGTGAGTCCGGCTGTTGTTTTGGGTCGGTCTTTTGGTTTGTTTCGGTCAGAAATCACTTCTGATGTCCAGAACTTTCCCCGGAACCACTGCCCGGCCTCAGAACCCGTTTGGACCGGATCACGGTTTAGTCCCGTTTTAGCCGCGGACGTTAGCATGGCTGCTGCGGTGTTGTGCTCTGAACTATATCCTGTGTTTTCTGTGAGTCTGGCTCTGATTTTGTTCAAGTCTGTGGCGGAAAGACTCCCCTGTGTTTCACCTGTCGCCGTCTTCTACGCTTTATGCTTCATTATAGTCACACTTTTATCAGGTTTAATAAATAGATCAGTAGGAAACAAAGCAGAGGAACCCGGAAGTGGGAGGAACAGTTTAGAGCGAAAACAGGATTCAGCGCAACACCTCTGGCTCTAAACCAACTGAAACTAACTCTTCCTCGTTTTGTTTTTTAAGGTTTATTCAGAAAAGAATCTGAAGAAAGTCCTGATCCAGATTTAGACAGGACCCAGAAATGAAGACCACAGTGAGTCCAGTGTTGTGTCACATTTCATTTAGACCTGGTCTGGTTTATGGACAAGGACTAGACTAGGACTAAATCAGGTCTACGCCGGTCTTTACTTTGTTTGTGTCTTAGACCAAGAACCACAGGAGACCACCTACAGGTCCAGCCAAACCCCAGTCCAGACCCAGCCCCAAAACCAAATCCAGCAGAAACCAGACCAGGACCAGAACCATGAGCAGGACCTTGATAAGACAAAGTCCCACTGAGACCATCAGCCTGGACTCCACCTCAGAGGGTTAGTCCTGCTAAGATCAGAAAAGTGTTTAAATAAAAAAACTGTGAAAGTAAAGGTGATAAAGACATGAGCTGTGATATTTTTATATAAATGAACTTTATAAAGACATACTGGGCTCTGGGTCCGAGCTGAAGAATCCATTACATTTACAGTTTACTCACAGTGTTAAATTAAAACTGTCCCTTTCTCTGGCTCTCAGTATTATATATATACCAGCTGATGTTAAACTCTTTTACAACACATTACTATGACCTTTGACCTCTGTCTCTGCAGGTGGATCAGCTGAGGCAAACGGTCCTGTTCCCGGTCCAAGCTCTGGTTCTGACATAGTCGATCTGACCTCGGACCAAGCAGCTGTAGTGGACCTCACAAATGACACAGTCCTGGTCTGAACCTGGTTTTAAAGGGACTGCAGGGTCTCAGTCTGGTTTTATTTGGATTTGGGCAGGTTTTAGTGGAATTTGTACAGTTTTAGTTGGATTTGGACAGGTTTTAGTTGGACTGATAAGACTGAAAAAGCTGCTGTCTCTTTAAGACTGATATTTGCATATTTGATCATTTGTATAAGTCAATATATGAATATATTAATGTCTCTGTTTGTTGCAGGTTCTTGATGAAGGTGAGTCCTACCTCCTTCTGTCCTTTTGTCCGTCTGTCCTTTTGTCCTTCTCCCTGACTTGTGATCTCTGACCCTGACCTTTGACCTCTGTACTGTTTCAGATCAGACGCAGAGTTACATCGTGAGCAGCGACGAAGAAGAACCGACGCCGACTAGAACCAAAACCAGATCTGAGCCACGGACCAGAGCCAACAGGTGAAAGTCCAGCTAAAACCTGTTTAAGTCCATCTTAAACCAGCACAAGCAGTTCTTAAACCTGATGGATTCTGACCCTGTTCTGATCTCTGTTCCAGGTCAGGAGTCCACATTAGGTGTCCCATCTGCCTGGACTCATACTTCGAGGTCAGTTCCAAACTTCTGTCCACATCAGGGCTTCAGCATAGACCGCTTTAGACCCGCTTTAGACCCAGTTTAGATCCGGATTAGACCCGGTTTAGACCTGGTTTAAACCAGGTTGCCCCGTCTTTCTGGGACAAAACCTAGTCTTTCTCTGGTCTTGTGTGGTCTAACCCAGTCTTTATCTGGTTTTGTGTGGTCTAACCCAGTCTTTATCTGGTTTTGTGTGGTCTAACCCGGTCTTTATCTGGTTTTGTGTGGTCTAACCCAGTCTTTCTCTGGTTTTATGTGGTCTAACCCGGTCTTTATCTGATTTTGTGTGGTCTAACCCAGTCTTTCTCTGGTTTTATGTGGTCTAACCCGGTCTTTCTCTGGTTTTATGTGGTCTAACCCAGTCTTTCTCTGGTCTTGTGTGGTCTAACCCGGTCTTTCTCTGGTCTTGTCGGGTCTAGATTGTGGACAGTGGGCGGCTCCTGGTCTCGACTCGATGTGGACACGTTTTCTGCAGCGTTTGTTCCAGAGACGCTCTGAGACAGACCCAGACCTGCCCCGTCTGCAGAACCCGACTAAAGAGGGGCCAGACCCACCCCCTGTACATGTAGACCTGCTAAAACCTGTTCAGATCCTGCAGAACCCGACTAAAGAGGGGCCAGACCCACCCCTTGTACATGTAGACCTGCTAAAACCTGTTCAGATCCTGCTGGCACCTGACTCTAACTCTTGTTTAGAATCAGACTGTTCTTAAAGACTTAAATAAAGGTTTATTTAAATAAAATAAAGACAAAGGTCTTTATTCTTGGTTGATCTCAGTTTAGTTTTGGAGACTCTTTTGTTTGATCCCAGCTGTTGGTTTTCCATCTGTTTGTTTGCTTTACAGTTTTATTTAAAATGAAAAGGTTCTGATTGGTTTTGAGATTTTCGGGTTGAACTTTATGTCCTGTGTATGTTATTGTAAGATTTGTATTTTTAACTTTAAACTGCTTTAAATTTGTGAAAGATCAAAATTTGTCATTTTTTCCCCCTTTTATTTTATGAAGGGGTTGTTGTCTAATTTATTTTGTGCCCTAATTCATTAAAATCTGCTTTTTGAAAAAAAAAAAATTCAATATTCTCTGAATGAATGAGAAATTATTGAATTCCAATTTTTTCTGGTTGTTCCTTGGCGGGAATCTAGATGAAAACAAAACCAACCAGAAATTAGTAAAAAACATAACATTTGATTTAAAAATGTTGATTTTCTTTTGCCACAGCCATGAAATAAACACATTAACCATTCTGAATAAAGATTAGACATGAACTAATGAGCACTCCTGGTTAAAGGTCAGAGGTCAGGGGAGGGCTAAAATGGAGAAATTTTGGGATTGACTTTATTTTTACAAAAATTCATTAGTTTGCTGCAAAGAAAGACACATTAATTTGAAGGAGGTGGTGTTTAAACACAGTCAACAATGAACACTTCACAGTCAGCATTAAATAAGTGTAAAACAATATACAGTTATATTTATAATAACAGGTGAGTGAAGCTATTTGTCTATTGGTATTTTTATTAGTATTTGGATATTGTTTACTTGTTTTACCTCTAAGTAGTATTTTTCTCACTTTGTGTTATTTAGAATATATTTTTTACTTTTATAATCCTTCCTGTAGTTTAAGTATTTCTGTTTATGGCTTAGATTCGTTTTGTAGTATTTCTCTTTGTCATGTGGGAACCTGAAGTATATGAGTATGGCGCAAAGGACCAGAATGCACCTGGGTCGGCCTGTGGTTTTATGCAGAAGTGTGTTGGAAAAACTGGAATAAATTCCCCAAAGACATTCTCAGAATGGACAATAGGTTATTTGTACTATGATGCATCTCAGTGATTATTGGAGTTAAGTTTGATTCATTTGATTTCATTTAATTTCGGATAAATATTCAGCACAGTCAACAGCAGTGTTTGCAAAACAACCTAAAAAGATAAGTATTTGGAGCTTTACTCATTTTTATAAACAACTGTCGGTGTAAAATAATATATAAATACAATGGATGTGGATCTGACTCAAAAATGACAAGATTCGCTGAAAAACACTCAGTTTCATGGAGAAAGAGTCACTGAATTATCTCAAAATAAATGAGGTTAAAGTCTGACTCTAACGACAAACACGGCCAATAAAACCTTTACTTATTTTAAAAATGAAGAACTCACTTTTGGGAAATGTTTATTAAATGTTTATTTAACGTAAAACAAATAAAAAAATCAAATGTCTGACCTTTTTTATTGAATGTGTGGTCTTTTTACATTTACATTCACATCTGTTTAAAACCACTTTAGTCCAGCTCAGACCCGGTCCAGGTCCACACTGAAGTCCTCACCGGTCTGAAACAGAGAAGACCCACAAAGACCAGAGCGAGGTCCAGAAGAATCCGGACTCTTCAGGAACTCACTCCATTTAGAGAAAGTACCAGAGGAACTGTGAGGTCTGGACCGGTCCTGCTGAGAGAGACACAAATCCTGCTGAAACCAGGTAAAATCCAACCTGTTCAAATTCAACTAAACCTGTTCAAATTCAACTAAACCTGTTCAAATTCAACTAAACCTGTTCTGATCCCTGTAAACCTGTTCCGATCCCCATAAAACCTGTTCAGATCCCTTTAAACCCACCTGGTCCTGGGTTTTTCTCCTCTTATTGTGGTCCTGGTGTGATTTTGGTCTGAAATAATCACAAACAGTAAATAAATGTGACCCATATCACGTGACGTGAGAACCCATTGTGACCACTACGACTACTACTACACAACAATAACAATAATACTACATTTCTAGCCTTAAAATACCCGCTACATAAATAGACAGATTCACGAGGAGTAGTTCTGAATTAGACCAGACCTGTGTTTTCTGAGACTCAGCTGCTCTCTGTCCATCACTACCTCCTCTGACTCCGCCTCCTCCTGCTCTAGCCCCACCTCCTTCAGCGGAGCAGACAGGTATTTGTTCCAGCGACTCACCTGAAAACAAAACCAAAAAAAAAAGAACATGTTTGAGCCAGACCAGACCAGAGCCAAATGCGGTGCAGATGTTTTCTTTGGTTCTCTACAGAGCTCTTTTTATTTCTGTGAAAAGTGAAGCAGTAGTTACTGGTTTGAGCTGAAGCTGCTCCTCTTCATCAAACAGTTTCCTGCAAAAACACAAATCCACAGAGTCACACTCAAAAGACTGAGTTCAGGTTTGAGTTGGATTTGAGTTCACTCTAGACGGGGGCCGGGTCAGTCCGGAGCGGGGTCACACCAAACCACACCAGAACTGAACCACAGCGTCCCAGTGGAAACACAGCCTCTAAGTTTACCAAAAACACTGAGCTCCTGCTGCTGCGTCCTGAGCCTCCATCTTGGCTCCTCGGGCCGTGTCCTGAGCCTCCATCTTGGCTCCTCGGGCAGTGTCCTGAGCCTCCATCTTGGCTCCTCGGGCCGTGTCCTGAGCCTCCATCTTGGCTCCTCGGGCCGCGTCCTGAGCCTCCATCTTGGCTCCTCGGGCAGTGTCCTGAGCCTCCATCTTGGCTCCTCGGGCCGCGTCCTGAGCCTCCATCTTGGCTCCTCGGGCTGCGTTCAGTTTCTGAACATGTCGCCTACAGTCAGCTCCAGAGCCTCGACCGAACTCCTGACGAGATCAGAATTAACAATTAGATTTAGAATAGTCCCTGAAAGAAAAAACAGAAACAAAATCAATAGTAAAGCAGTAAATAGGGAAAGATGTTGAGAACTTTGGGCCCAGGCCTAGTTCTGACCCGACACAGTTCAGTTCTGATGAAATCACTGACCTTTATCAGAGATTGTTTGAGTCCACAGACTTTACAGCTCCATCTGTTCACCTTCTTCACCTGCAGCAGGTAAACAGGTGACGTTTAGACGGGTTAGACCCTAAGCTCAGCAGTCTTAAAGAAATCCCTCTAAAACCAGTTCAGAGCCATCTAAATCCAGCTCAGATCCCTCTAAAACCAGTTCAGATCCCTCTAAAACCAGTTCAGATTCATCTAAAACCAGTTCAGATTCATCTAAAACCAGTTCAGATCCCTCTAAAACCAGTTCAGATGAATCTAAAACCAGTTCAGATCCCTCTAAAACCAGTTCAGATCCCTCTAAAACCAGTTCAGATCCATCTAAAACCAGTTCAGATCCATCTAAAACCTGTCCAGATCCCTCTAAAACCTGTCCAGATCCCTCTAAAACCTGTTCAGATCCCTCTAAAACCAGTTCAGATCCCTCTCTGTCTTCAGTCTTAAAGACAGAACATTCGGAATCATACACAATGTTAATCATACACAATGTTAAAAAAAAAAAACACAGGCCCAAAACAAACTGACCTAAACAAAGTCTAAACCAGGTCTAAGCAGGACTAAACCAGGTCTAAGCAGAACTAAACCTGGTCTAAACCAGGTCTAAGCAGGACTAAAGAGTTACCTGTTGAACCTGGAAAGTCTCGCAGGAAAAACAGCGGACAATTTGAAAGTCTTGACCCATTTTAGACCCGAACCAGAACCGACTTCTGTTCCGTAAATGTCCTGCTGTGGAACCAGAACCGAGTCAGAACCTGCTGAAATGTCCCTGTCCTGTCCGGTCCGGTCCGGTCCGTCTGAGGCAGGTCAGTCTAGTTCCGTCGCGTTTGTTTGGTTTTTATTTTCGTCAAAAGTGAAATAATTGCGCTGGGTTTCGCGGGTTTTGTTTACCGGTCCGGTATGACGTCATGACGCACGGACGTCACAGTAGGAACTGGAGGAGCGCCCTCTGGAGGCGGCAGGGCACAGCGCAGTGTCTTTATTCTTGTGTTAATTTCTGTTTTATTTATTCAGATTATTTATTCAGATTATTTATTCAGATTATTTTTATTCTTGTTTTGTAAATGATTTTTGTCAAAAGAAACAAAACAAAGACAAAAAACTGTCTCTATTTTAAATATGGATAGATACAACAGTGTCCCATGTTGATAATAAACGGGTTGATTTATTTGTCATTTCTAAAGAGTTATCTGTTGTAGAACTGTTGGTGTGGGCTTTTAAATAAACAAATGTGTGATTATTGTTGGGACTTTTCTGACTCAATTCATCCGTTTGAGTTTCCTTTATTGAACAAAATAGTTAAAAACTGAATCTAAACCCTTCTGGTCCCATACTTGACCTGATATCAGCTGACCACATTTAACCAAAAAACCATTCACACAATTATCTTCAGTTTTATTTATAAACTCAATAATATCTGATTCCTTTAGAGTTATGGCCCTGTTCTGTTTTATCTCCAAAAATACAATAAACAACTGTAAAATTCACCTCAATCGTTTTAATCCAAAACTGTTGTGATGATTAATGAGACCCAGACAATCCTCTGATTGTCAGAACAAACAGCACAGGTTTGAGATTTTATATTTTATATACGTCACTATGTTTATGCTGTTGACCTGAGTCTGTGTTGTTTTATGTTTTGTCTTTAAAACAGAGACATATTCATAAAACAAAAATTTACGGAGTTTGTTCAGATCTGTTTAGTTTGTGATTTTTAAGTGATTGTATTTCATCCTTATTTTGTTTTTATTAAACTCTGGCTCAAATTTGTTCCTTCCTTTGATTAATCCACTTTATTTACAAAGTTAACACCACCTTTTTCTGGACTGAAGAAAAATAATCAATAATAATCCGGAACAAAAACAGGACAAAAAGAATGAAAGAAATGAAAAGATAATATCCGTCACACGAGGCTTTGGTTTGTAATCATTTCACGAGGCTCCTTCTTCTTCCTCCCTCCTCGCCCTCTCTCTCCTAGTGACGTCAGCGCCTCTCTATGCGCATGCTCAGCTCAGCTCCGGGCACCGCTGACTCATCTCACCGCATCAACACAACCTGGACCAAACCTGGACCAAACCTGGACCAAACCCGGACTAAACCCGGACTAAACCCGGACTGAACGCGGTCTAGACCCGGCTCTGGTCCCGGCTTCGGGTCAGTGCGCGTGTCATTGACGCGCGGGCGCGGGCCTGTAAACATAGAGCAGGATGTGACCGGGACCAAAGGGAGGTTCCAGCGGGATTTGAACAGGACTTCAGCGGATCTGAGTAGGATCTGAGCGAAGCGCGAGAGAAGCATACACGAGGAGACAAGGTAGGACTCAAGGAAGGAGACAAGGTAGGACTCAAGGAAGGAGACAAGGTAGGACTCAAGGAAGGAGACAAGGGATGGAGGGAGGAGAGGACAGACCTGGACCTGGTTTCATCAGGTCTTGACTGGGCCTCTCTCAGGGGCCTCAGTCAGACTCGGGGGCCTGGTCCTGGTTTTGGTCTGGTCCTGGTCCAGTCCTAGTGTGGTCCTGGTCTGGTCCTGGTCCTGGTCCTGGTCCTGGTCTGGTCCCGGTCTGGTCCTGGCCCTAGTCCTGGTCCTGTCCTGGTCCTGGTCTGGTCCTGGTCTGGTCCTGGTCTGGTCCTGGCCTGGTCCTGGTCCTGGTCCTGGCCCTAGTCCTAGTCCTAGTCCTGGTCCTGGTCCTGGTCCTGGTCCTGGTCCTGGTCTGGTCCTGGCCCTAGTCCTGGTCCTGGTCCTGTTCTGGTCCTGGTCCGGTCCTGGTCCTGGTCCTGGTCCTGGTCCTGACCCTAGTCCTGGTCCTGGTCCTGGTCCTGGTCCTGTTCTGGTCCTGGTCCTGGTCCTGGTCCTGGTCCTGGTCCTGGCCCTAGTCCTGGTCCTGTTCTGGTCCTGGTCCGGGTCTGGTCCTGGTCCTGGTCCTGGTCCTGGTCCTGTTCTGGTCCTGGTCCTGGTCCTGTTCTGGTCCGGGTCTGGTCCTGGTCCTAGTCCTGGTCCTGGTCTGGTCCTAATTGGTTTCTCTCTGTTGTAGACCTGTCAGAGTCATGGCCTGGTCCTGGATCCACACCCCGGTCCTGGTCTTGGTCCAGGTCCTGATGGGGCCCGTGTGGGCGGGGCCTCGCTCTTTGTTGCCTGACGACCATGTGGTTGCTACGGTGAACGTCACGGCGACCGACTTCAGAGGAAACATCGTCCACGTCCTCAGCTCCGAGGACGCTCTGTTTGGACAACACTCCCCAAAAACTGAGACCAGAGGACTGGTCCTGACACCAGCACCACAGCACGGAGGTGAGTCCAGACCAGGACCAGGACCAGACCAGGACAAGGGCCAGGACCAGGACCAGGACCAGACCCGGACCAGAACAGAACCAGGACTAGGACCAGGACCAGGACCAGGCCAGGACCAGACCAGGACCAGGACCAGGCCAGGACCAGACCAGGACCAGGACCAGGACCAGGACCAGGACCAGGACCAGGACAGGACCAGGACTAGGGCCAGGGCCAGGACCAGACCGGGACCAGACCAGGACCAGGACCAGGACAGGACTAGGGCCAGGGCCAGGACCAGGACCAGGACCAGGACCAGGCCAGGACCAGACCAGGACCAGGACCAGGACCAGGACAGGACCAGGACTAGGGCCAGGGCCAGGACCAGACCGGGACCAGACCAGGACCAGGACCAGACCGGGACCAGACCAGGACCAGGACCACACTAGGACTGGACCAGGACCAGACCAAAACCAGGACCAGGACCAGACCCGGACCAGAACAGAACCAGGACTAGGGCCAGGACCAGACCAGGACCAGACCCAGACCAGGACCAGACCCAGACCAGACCAGGACCAGACCAGGACCAGACCATGATCATGTGTTGACTGTCGGCTCGACTTTCTTCCCAAGTTATTTCAACCAGATTTGGATGGGACAGCGTCTTTTCAGACGACTGAAGTTAAATAAATATCATCTTCATTAAAATGAAGCCCTCAAACGTGTGTGCTCCTCCAAGAGTGTTAAATGTGGCTCTCATCTCTGATGCGTTCACCAAGATCAGAGCTGCTGATCTGAGGTCAGTCGTGGAAGTTTAAACACGGATGGTTCTGTTTGTTTGATGAACAAAATAAAATACTACAGTAACATTCAGGTCCATTCAGCCGTTTTTTATGATCAATATATCAGTGTGGACGGGTCCAGTCCCCTTTAGACCAGACCGACCAGTGTGGACGGGTCCAGTCCCCTTTAGACCAGACCGACCAGTGTGGACGGGTCCAGTCCCCTTTAGACCAGACCGGGACCAGTGTGGACGGGTCCAGTCCCCTTTAGACCAGACCGGGACCAGTGTGGACGGGTCCAGTCCCCTTTAGACCAGACCGGGACCAGTGTGGACGGGTCCAGACCCCTTTAGACCAGACCGGGACCAGTGTGGACGGGTCCAGACCCCTTTAGACCAGACCGGGACCAGTGTGGACGGGTCCAGACCCCTTTAGACCAGACCGGGACCAGTGTGGACGGGTCCAGACCCCTTTACACCGGGACCAGTAACACACCTTGGGACAATCCTGCTGAAGGTTAAAGGTCAGAGCTCCAAAGTCGGACTGAGACACAAACAGAAACAGAACAGAGTTTAGAGCCAGACTTTGGATCCTGTCGATCTGTTGTTTTTGGAAACATTTAAATAAAGCTGGTCTCGTTATGTGTTTATCTCCAGACAATAATAATAATTGTAATAATAATAATAACGTCTGTATTCAGTGTGTTATTATCATCTGTAATAATCATAATAAAAAGCTGCAGCTGAAACTGAATCCAGGACGAGACTCAGAGACTGCAGTGTCCTTCAGTGAAACATGACTCTGACCTCCACCTGATTCTGCCGCAGAATCCAACTAAAACCAGGTCTGATTCATGGAGAACCAGCACAGATCCTACTGAAACCTGTTTAAATCCAACTAAAACCTTTTCAAATCTCCCCAAACCGTGCCCAACTGAGTTTGTTCCTGGTCTCGGTGGATCTAACCTGATCTGATCCAAACAACTGCAGTGGATCAGCTGCTACTGAAGCAGTGTCTTTGGGGATTTCCTTTTCTGTCTCTGAATAAACAGCTTTCTTCTGCTTTTATTTTGAAGGGGTTTCAGGAAGTGTTAAGTTGACGTAAACATAATCATTACATCACTTTGAGGGGATCACACTAAAGTCCCCTCACTGCTCCACAATTAGCCTTAAACTGTCTGAGTCCAGGTCTGGGTCCGGGTCTGAGTCCGGGTCTGAGTCCAGGTCTGGGTCTGAGTCCAGGTCTGGGTCTGAATCTGGATCTGGGTCTGGGTCCGGGTCTGAGTCCGGGTCTGAGTCTGAGTCCAGGTCTGGGTCTGAGTCCAGGTCTGGGTCTGAGTCCAGGTCTGGGTCTGAATCTGGGTCTGGGTCCGGGTCTGAGTCCGGGTCTGAGTCCGGGTCTGAGTCTGAGTCCAGGTCTGGGTCTGAGTCCAGGTCTGGGTCTGAGTCCAGGTCTGAGTCCGGGTCTGAGTCTGAGTCCAGGTCTAGGTCTGGGTCCAGGTCTGGGTCTGAATCTGGGTCTGAGTCCAGGTCTGGGTCTGAATCTGGGTCTGAGTCCAGGTCTGGGTCTGGGTCTGAGTCCAGGTCTGGGTCCAGGTCCGGGTCTGAGTCCAGGTCTGGGTCTGAGTCCAGGTCTGGGTCTGGGTCTGAGTCCGGGTCTGAGTCTGGGTCCAGGTCCGGGCCTGAGTCCAGGTCTGGGTCTGAGTCCGGGTCTGAGTCTGGGTTTAGGTCTGAGTCTGAGTCCAGGTCTGGGTCCAGGTCCGGGTCTGAGTCCAGGTCCGGGTCTGAGTCCAGGTCCGGGTCTGAGTCCAGGTCTGGGTCTGGGTCTGAGTCCGGGTCTGAGTCTGGGTCCAGGTCCGGGCCTGAGTCCAGGTCCGGGTCTGAGTCCAGGTCCGGGTCTGAGTCCAGGTCCGGGTCTGAGTCCAGGTCCGGGTCTGAGTCCGGGTCTGAGTCTGAGTCCGGGTCTGAGTCTGGGTCTGAGTCCAGGTCCGAGTCTGCGCTGTGCTTGTTGGTTCTAACCCGGTTTTGTCCGGTTCTAGTGGTGGACCTTCAGGCTGCGACTCAGACCCGCTTCCGCTCCTCTCCTCGCTCCGTCCAGTGGGTGGCGCTGTTGCAGCGAGGCAACTGTACTTTCAGAGAAAAGATCCAGAGAGCGGCGCTGCTTCAAGGCCAGCGCCGTTTTGATCTTTAACAACAGCAGCAACGAGACAGTCCGCATGGGCCACGACGGTGGGTACCAGCAGGTCTACAACAGGTCTATAGGGGTCTACAGGTCTACAACAGGTCTACAACAGGTCTACAACAGGTCTACAACGGGTCTACAACAGGTCTACAGGGTTTACAACAGGTCTACAACAGGTCTACAACGGGTCTACAGGGTCTACAGAGTTCTACTGGGGTCTATAGAGGTCTACAGGGGTCTACAGAGGTTTACAGGGGTCTACAGGGGCCTACAGAGGTCTACAGGGGTCTACAGAGGTCTACAGAGGTCTACAGGGGCTACAGAGGTTTACAGGGGTTTACAGGGGCCTACAGAGGTCTACAGGGGCTCTACAGGGGTATCAGGGGCCTACAGAGGTCTACAGAAGTCTACAGGGTCTACAGGGGCCTACAGAGGTCTACAGAAGTCTACAGGGTCTACAGAGGTCTACAGAAGTCTACAGGGGTCTACAGGGTCTACAGCGGTCTACAGGGTCTACAGAGGTCTACAGGGGTCTACAGGGGTCTACAGAGGTCTACAGAGGTCTACAGAGTTCTACAGGGGTCTACAGCGGTCTACAGGGTCTATAGAGGTCTACAGAGGTCTTAAATCCTGTAGTCCTGGGTTAGACCCCTTTTAGTCTGTTCTTAGACCCGGTCTAACCCGGTTCAGACCTGATCTAACCCAGTCTCTGTCCTCAGGGACCGGTCCGGTTGTCGCGGTGATGATCACAGAACCGTTCGGGAGGGAGCTGCTGTCTCTGTTGGACCGGAACCTGACGGTCCAGGTCCAGGTTCTGGTGGGTCCTCGGTCTCAGGGTTCAGGACGGTCTTCTCTGGTCTTCGTCTCCGTGTCCTTCATTGTCCTCCTCGGAGTCAGTTCAGCCTGGCTCCTGTTCTACTGCGCCCAGAGAGTCCGAGGGTCCAGCAGGGGACGCACTCAGGTCCAGACCAGGACCAGGACCGGACCAGGACCAGGACCAGACCAGGACCAGGACCAGGACCAGGACCAGACCAGGACCAGGACCAGGACCAGGACCAGGACCAGACCAGGACCAGACCAGGACCAGGACCAGACCAGGACCAGACCAGGACCAGGACCAGGACCAGGACCAGACCAGACCAGGACCAGACCAGGACCAGGACCAGACCAGGACCAGGACCAGGACCAGACCAGGACCAGACCAGACCAGGACCAGGACCAGGACCAGGACCAGGACCCAGACCAGGACCAGACCAGGACCAGGACCAGACCAGAACCGGACCAGGACCAGGACCCAGACCAGGACCAGACCAGAACCGGACCAGAACCGGACCAGGACCGGACCGGGACTAGACCAGGACTAGACCAGGACCAGACCAGGACTAGACCAGGACCAGACCAGGACCAGGACCAGGACCAGACCACGACCAACCAGGACCAGACCAGACCAGGACCAGGACCAGGACCAGACCAGACCAGGACCAGACCAGGACTAGACCAGGACCAGTCCAGGACCAGACCAGGACCAGACCAGGACCAGACCAGACCAGAACTAGACCAGGACCAGACCAGGACTAGACCAGGACCAGACCAGGACCAGACCAGGACCAGACCAGACCAGGACCAGACCAGGACCAGACCAGACCAGGACCAGACCAGACCAGACCAGACCAGACCAGCACTAGACCAGGACCAGACCAGGACCAGGACCAGGACCAGGACCAGGACCAGGACCAGGACCAGACCAGGACCAGACCAGGACCAGGACCAGGACCAGGACCAGACCAGGACCAGGACCAGACCAGGACCAGACCAGACCAGGACCAGGACCAGGACCAGGACCAGGACCAGGACCCAGACCAGGACCAGACCAGGACCAGGACCAGGACCAGACCAGAACCGGACCAGGACCAGGACCCAGACCAGGACCAGACCAGAACCGGACCAGAACCGGACCAGGACCGGACCGGGACTAGACCAGGACTAGACCAGGACCAGACCAGGACTAGACCAGGACCAGACCAGGACCAGGACCAGACCACGACCAACCAGGACCAGACCAGACCAGGACCAGGACCAGACCAGACCAGGACCAGACCAGACCAGAACTAGACCAGGACCAGACCAGGACTAGACCAGGACCAGACCAGGACCAGACCAGGACCAGACCAGACCAGGACCAGACCAGGACCAGACCAGACCAGACCAGACCAGACCAGACCAGACCAGACCAGCACTAGACCAGGACCAGACCAGGACTAGACCAGGACCAGACCAGGACCAGACCAGACCAGACCAGGACTAGGATTTGATTGATATCTAATAACGACTCATTCTTCCTTGTGTCCTGTGTCCTTCAGAGAGGATTTGGTGATGCAGCGAAGAAGGCCATAAGGAAACTGACCACCAGGACTGTTAGGAAAGGAGACAAGGTGACTCCTACCTTCTCACTGCTTTAGGACACTTCAGTTAAACTTTAGGACGTTTAACTCAAGGACTCTTTAAACTTGTTTCAGTCCTGATCTGGTCCTGATCCGGTCCTGATCCGGTCCTGATCCGGTACTGATCCGGTATTGATCTGTTTTGTGTGTTTTTCAGGAAACAGATCCAGACTTTAATCACTGCAGCTTTGTATTGAGTCGATCAACTCAACGACGTTGTCCGCATCCTGCCCTGCAAGTACGTACTTTTACTGTGAAAGAACAGGCTTTTACTGTGAAAGAACAAGCTTTTACTGTGAAAGAACAGGCTTTTACTGTGAAAGAACAGGCTTTTACTGTGAAAGAAGACAGGCTTTTACTGTGAAAGAACAGGCTTTTACTGTGAAAGAACAAGCTTTTACTGTGAAAGAACAAGCTTTTACTGTGAAAGAACAGGCTTACTGTGAAAAACAAGCTTTTACTGTGAAAGAACAGGCTTTTACTGTGAAAGAACAAGCTTTTACTGTGAAAGAACAGGCTTTTACTGTGAAAGAACATGCTTTTACTGTGAAAAACATGCTTTTACTGTGAAAACAAGCTTTTACTGTAAAAGAACAGGCTTTTACTGTGAAAGAACATGCTTTTACTGTGAAAGAACAGGCTTTTACTGTGAAAGAACAGACCCTGTTTTCTTGTGTCAGACATGTTTTCCACAAAAGCTGTGTTGACCCTTGGCTCAACGAACACTGCACCTGCCCCATGTGTAAACTCAACATCCTCAAGGCCCTGGGCATCGTGGTGAGTCCAGACCAGGACTAGACCAGGACTAGACCAGGACCAGGACCAGGACTAGACCAGGACTAGACCAGGACTAGACCAGGACCAGACCAGCACCAGGACTAGACCAGGACCAGGACCAGGACTAGACCAGGACTAGACCAGGACCAGGACCAGGACTAGACCAGGACTAGACCAGGACCAGACCAGCACCAGGACTAGACCAGGACCAGGACTAGACCAGGACCAGACCAGGACCAGACCAGGACCAGGACCAGGACCAGACCAGGACCAGGACCAGGACCAGACCAGAACCAGGACCAGGACCAGGACTAGACCAGACCAGGACCAGGACCAGGACTTAAACGTGTGTTTTATAGGATATTAAATGGTGTTGAGATGGTGAAATAACGACGCTGCTTGTGGCTAAATTTTTTTTTATTGTTTTAAAAAGTGATCAACACTGATACTTAGCAATATTTATATGTTTATATTAGATGTTATATATTAATATGTTTTTATGTTAATTTACTTTTT
>JAWCTZ010000835.1:0-29930 GCA_036850595.1 Rhyacichthys aspro | reverse complement strand
AGATTCAAACAGTTCTATTTCAGACTCATTATGTCTGTTCCTTTATCATTCAAAATGTACCTTTAACTCATTTAAGATAATGAGCATTAATAATTTGTTTTAAACATTAATAAATGTTTAACTACACAGTTGTGAAATTATCTTTATTTTAGTATAGATTCATTTTTAACTTTGTACTAACAAAGCAGGAATTAATAAGTCAAAAAAAAAAGTGTAAATAAACGAGAAATGTTAAACACATGTCTGTTAAATTACATTTTTGAAATAGGAAACTTTCAATATTAAACAAACAGTACATCCAAATACACATTTTAAGTAATACTATAGTAGTATGAAAATGTAATTCTGAGTAGAAAATACTCTTGTAATGAGTTTTTCTAAAGTGAATTGTCAAGTAATGTAATAGTTGCAAGAAAAAGAAATCAGAGGTGCATATTAATTCAAAGTTAATCTAAAATGAACTGTCAAGTAAAGCAACAGTTGAATGAAAAAGTAATTCTAATGTATTATTACTGAATAGTCAAGTAATGTGAACAGGTCTAATTTAGTTACACTTACTTACAGTGTAAGTACTGCACACTGAATCAGCCTTGTAAGTGCAACAAACACTGACCTTTTTAACTGAACATGGAATATAAAGT
The DNA here is from genome assembly GCA_036850595.1 of Rhyacichthys aspro. Taxonomy (NCBI): domain Eukaryota; kingdom Metazoa; phylum Chordata; class Actinopteri; order Gobiiformes; family Rhyacichthyidae; genus Rhyacichthys; species Rhyacichthys aspro. The sequence continues at coordinate 29,289 of JAWCTZ010000835.1, read as the reverse complement.
GCATTCGGTTTCCATGGGTTTTCCAAGTAAGCAGAACAAATGGTTTTTACAGTGTATCAACTAAGAAAAGAGTAATTCATTTTATTAATGATTCATTCATGATTGTTGTGGTAGGCTACTATAATCCAGAGGTTAGCATTGATCAAACCTAAAGGAATAGAATTCATCCTCAGGAGGAAGACAAGTTGATGGATTTTAGGGAATGTAGCTTTGCTGTTTTACACTCAAAATGAATCAAATGCGTCTTACAACAACAGCTTTTTGTCAAACCTCACTCATGTAAATCATTTTGGTGGAGCCCTCAAGAGAGGTTGAGAGGGCTGTGAAACTGTGATAAAAGTGTAAGCTACAAACAGTTAGTTTTCCTTTAGCTCGCTGCTAACAAGAAGCTGCAATCCAGACAACAGTTAATAGCAACTGTAGAAAAAGCAAGTGGATATATCACTCTCTTGTTCCCTCTCCCTGATTCAGCTGAATCTGCTGCTCTGTTCGTGAGCGCGCAGCGCACTGTTCCTCGTGGGCGAGAGCGCGCTCTCTGCTGCTGCTGTCTCTGAGCGACAGAGACTTGCGGCGCGTTGTTCTCAATAACAAATGAATAGTAACAAAATCTAAAAAAATAAATCTTCACTCCGCTGATTTGACAAATAGAACAAGAAATAAAAAGAGCGCTGAGCAGGTGGGAAAAGGTTCATTGTCAACGAATCTCAAACTGCAAGTCCAAGTCAAGTCCCAAGTCTCTGGACCACGAGTCCAAGACCAGTCGCAAGTCTCTGTCTGTAGCTAGTTAAGTTAACTGTAACAGTCCCTCCCCTTCTCTGCACAGTATATCAGGCCGAATCCGAACCAGAACAGCATTTAAATTACTATTGGTACAGTATATGAGCTGAGTCTGGGCCAAAGGAGAACATGTAGTAGTTAGTATTGATATACAGTGCATGGGCCAGAACAGGGCCGACTCCTGCAGAACTTGTCGGGCGCGCAGTACTTGGGCCAGTCTTGGGCCGAGAACCCAGGCGCATAGTGGGCCAGAAGAAATGTATGGGCTTGGGCCGGATGTGAGCCGAGCTAATTTTGCTATCTGGGTATATAATCCAGAGATCAACGCTGATTAAACCAAAGGAAAGAGAATTCATCCCGGAGGAAGACAAGTTAATAATCCAGCTGATGGATTTTAGAGACTGTAGCTTCACTGTTTACATAAAAAAAATCAAATTTGTTTTACAACAGCAGCTTTTCGTCAGATCTCGCTAATGTAAATCATATTAGAGAAAAACGCAGCAGTTTGCTACGTGGGGCTCAGTGGGCGGAGGCGGGGCCGGAAACTCGGAGAAAGTCTAAGCTACAGTTAGCTTTCCTTTATTTAGCAGCTAACTAGAAGCTGCAGTCGGAACAACAGTTAATAACAAATGTGGACAAAGCAGGTGTATATATGTCACGCTTCTCTTCTGAATGATTAAGCTGTCTGTGCTCTCCTGTTGGGCGCGCACAGCTCCCTGTCTGTAGTGAGAGCGCGCTATCTCTGAGCTACAGTCAGAGTGGCTGCAGGACGTGAGACTTGTTCTGTAACAATTAAGTAGTTTATAATAAAAGTTCATCTCCACACCACTGATTTAATTTGCTCCATCTTGTCATCTTCCCAAGACCTGGCGGCGTATGTCGAAATGAGTGAGGAGACCAAATTAACGTCGTTTAATTGTAATAACAGCTTAACAGGCATAGCCTTGTGGAGCACATGTAACTACTGAGCACGGTCAGGTGGAGCATGCGCACTTCTAGCAAGAACGGGATCTGTTCTGGTACACATAGCACATACCAAATCATTCCGCAGAATGATCTACATCCTCTACTTTTAGTTAGTGCCTTCTATAAAATATCAGAGGAAACAATCTGCCATTAACCACAAAGTAAAGGCACAGCCGTCTCAAACTGATAAACATTTACTCTGAACTTTTCCAGGAAAGTGATTTTTTTGTAAAATAAATGAAATTAAAACAAATATGTGAATCACTTTTTTTTCTTGACAATGACTGTGACAAAACTGCCAAATCAATCAATCAGGCAAGAGCCTTAATGTTCTACTTGAAGCTTGATACTGCTGTCTTATTAATAAACCTATTGTATATGAATGTATCATTTTGAAAAAGTAAGCTACAGAGTATAGTTAATTTCAAAATAGAAAGAACAACAAAACAATTTTTGTATTCTTAACTAGGGATGCATCAATCCAGCTTTTTAGTACAGATCCTGATCCAGGTGGGGTGAGGATCTGCAGGTATCAGATACTGACCCAATCCATCTGGTATTTGGATATGACCCATTATGGAGATAGGGGTTATTATTACATTTTATCGTAATGAGTAGATTTGTCCAAATAAAAGAAAGTAAAGACCAGCTCTTTTCCCATTGTATAGCCATACAATATCAACTAAGAAAAGAGTAATTCATTTTATTTATGATTCATTCTTTATTATTGTTGTGGTAGGCTACTATAATCCAGAGGCTAGCATTGATCAAACCAAAAGGAATAGAATTCATCCTCAGGAGGAAGACAAGTTAATAATCCAGCTGAAGGATTTTAGGGACTGTAGCTTTACTGTTTTACACTCAAAATGAATCAAATGCGTCTTACAACAGCAGCTTTTTGTCAAACCTCACTCATGTAAATCATATTAGTGAATAAAAGACAGCAGGTTGCTCCATAGGGGCTCTGTGGTAACTGGGGGCTGTGAAACTGCACTGTAAACCCAGATTTTGTTTCTAATTAAACTTCTTTACTTAAACTTAAAAATATTTAGTAAAACCTGATATCATTACTAAACAACATTAGTTGGTTGTACTATTCAGCTAAAAAATTAACTGCACTAATCGGGTTTGTTATAGATAACTTGGTATGTTAGGTTTTATAAGAAAGGGGAGAAGCCTAATTCAAAAACGTCCCTGGTCACATCACAAGGCCAGCGCAACGGTCGGTAACAGTGCTTGCACGGAGGTGGACACTGACTCGGCGGGACGAGCACAGGCAGCTACAGCAGACGGTCTGTCGGCACCCTCAACAGCAAGCAGCTTTACTGAACGCCTTGAACGGTCAGTATGTAAAATAAGTAGCCTAGTTATCTTTGGGGGAACTTTTAACACCCAAAAGCTTGGAGATAATTTGTTGACGTTGGGGGCAAAGGAGTGTAGCAGGCCCTGCCGCTGTGGAGGTGTTTATGTTGCGGACGCCACTCGACCGCTCCGTGCCCACTCTCTTTCCCCCTCTCACTCTCTCTCTCACACACACGCTTGTTTACATGCCGGTTTTATGAGACGTCGTTTCGGTTCTATTACCATTTTGTTTTTTACAGCGATATTTTTGAGCTGAGTTGTTGAGCTAAAAGTTTTCTTGTTTTCTATTTTTACAGATCCTTGTGTTGTGAGGATGCTGTGGAAGTGTAAGTATTGTGAGTTTATGTGTGAGAAAAGGGGTTACCTTTTAAAAAATTATCGGTTGAAACACGGAAACTATGGTAGAACTGTCCCATTTCCCTGCTTACACCAAGAATGTGTGCACATTCAATTCCATTAATGCACTCAAGGTCCACTTAGCAAAGATTCACCAGAAAACCCAGGGTGCACAACCAAAAGACACTGCACAAGTAACCTTTCAGTGTCAGTCATGTGATTTTTCTGCACCCTGCACAGAAGCAGTCTTTCTCACTCACCTGCGCAGTACACAGTTGAAGGTAAATCAGTCCAGTGTCTAACTTTCACACCAATGTGTATTCTACATTTAATGCACAGAGAAGTAAGGAGCACAGAACACACAACTGGAGGATGTTCAGGCCGGAAATTGTCTCTGGTAGTGTAACTAGTGAAATGGCACAAGAAGAACATGAGCCTCCAAATGACACCTCCGAATCAGAAGACAGTGAGGATTCTCCCAGTGAAGATCTTCATGATCTAGAGAAACAGCTGGAGCACAATCTCGCAGCTCTTTTTTTTTTTAAAGATGCAAACAGTGCTACACATTACAGAAAATATGGTACAAGAAGTTATACAACAGCTGTTACAGATGTGTGAACTAGCCCAGCCACTGCTGCATAATGCAGTCAAGGACATTCTCAAACAACATACAGATGTAGACAATTCAGTTGTGGAAGAGTTAGTCAGGGCTGCTGCAAAGAGCAATGTGATCATGAAATTCTGTGGAGGATGGTCCCTTATCAACAACAAAAAGAGAGCAGCATATGTGAGATAAAAACTTTACAGAGGTTAAACCAGTGGAGTACCTTATTGAAAGAGGGAAAAAATGTAGTGCTGTATATGTACCTTTGCATCCAATGCTACAGAAGATGTTGAATAGGGCAGACATTTTGGATAAAGCTCTTCCCATCCAAAAGCATGTGTAACATGAGTACAGTTCATACAGAGATGGTACGTACTGTAATGGCAATGACCTCCTTAAAGAGGAGGAATTCAAAATCGCTGTTGGACTTTATACAGATGATTTTGAAGTGTCAAACCCTTTAGGAACAGCTGGAAAGAAACATAAAATGAATGCAGTGTATTGGGTGATAGCTAATTCACCATCAAAATACAGATCCACTCCACTCCATTCAGCTTGCCGTTTTGTGTAAAGCCTCTGATGTAAAAGAATTTGGCTACGCCAAAATTCTCCGCCCACTCATTCATGATCTAGCTTCTTTGGAGCAACATGGTATGTATGTTGAAAAGTTGGGAGAATGTGTCAGGTACAGTTTAATATGGTGCCGCAGATAACCTGGCTGCTCATTCTCTGGCAGGATTCTTCGAAAGCTTTATGGTGGACAGATTCTGCAGGTTTTGCATGGCAACGAGAGGCGAGATGCAAGCCAAGGAGGTAAATTCAGGTGCTTTTAAACCCCGCACTATAGACACTCACAACCAGCAGGTGCAGGAGGTAAAGCAGGATCCCACTATGGCAAAACGGTATGGTGTTAAAGAAGAGTGTGTATTGACTGAGGGTCTGGAGCACTTTCATGTTGTCCGAGGGGTACCCCTGACTTCCTCCATGACCTTTTGGAAGGGATTGTTCCTGTTGAGCTATTGCTCTGCATTTCAGACATGATTTCTAAGAAATATTTCACCATAGAAACACTGAACCATGCCATGAAAACTTTTGAATATGCTTTTCATGACAAAACTGACCAGCCTCAGCCAATTGCCCACGGCTTCTCTACCAAAGGGACAATAGGTGGCAATGGCCATGAGAACTGGGCCCTACTCAGGCTGCTCCCACTTATCATTGGCCATAAAGTCCCTGAGGGAGACAATGCATGGAACATTCTGCTGCTCCTAAAAGACATTGTTGAGTTGGCTGTCGCAACAAAGCACACTGAAGAGTCGGTACATTTCCTTGACTGCAAAGTGTCAGAACACAGAGACTTATTGCAAACAACATTCCCAGATTTTAGATTACGGCCGAAACATCACTACCTCAAGCATTACCCCGAGATGATCAAAGCATTTGGTTTCAGATGTTTGGACAATGCGATTCGAGGGGAAACACAAATTCTTCAAACGGGTCATTCGTAATGCCCACAACTTCAAAAATGTAGCTCTTACATTGGCTGTTAAGCATCAGAAAATGATGGCTTACTATTTGGACACAAGTTCATTTTTACAAGCCATCAGTTTAAATGGACAAGGTCACTACAGCATCAATCACATCTTACCCTGAGAATGTTTTCTGTCAGAGAGTTCCTCAGCTTACATCAGTTCTTGTTGCATCATCAGTCTGTGTAGATGGAGTTAGATATTGTTCTGACATGATAGTCTCTGTTGGTTCATGCCCTTCATTTAGGCAGATCAAACAGATAGTGGCACTCAACACCGAGATCCTGTTTGTTTGCAATGAGGTGACTGCTTGGTACCACGAGCATTTGATCTCTTTCGAACTCATCTATGACAGCAGTAACCCCTCTCTGTGTGGTGCAGCTAAAAGAGCAGAATGATGTTTTCCCTCTTTCAGCATACAAATATGGTGAAAATTTAATAGTGACCCTCAGGCGTCATATTCTGTGTCAAAAGCCACAATGTGATTTCTGCAATCAGTCTAGACTGTAATGGAAGATTTTGTAGCTTATTTTAGAGCTCATGTTGAAATTTATAATGATACAGTCTGGGAAGGTTTTTTTTTTTTTTCCTAAATGTGTGAGTTTTTTTGTAAATGTTTTTCTTGTACATTTGATAAGGGGGTTTCTTGTGAATTTCACTTTTTTTTAAATGGATTTACCACTTTAATCTCAGGGAACATCACATTTTTCTCTTGTAAATCTCACATAGAACGCCCACACACACAAACACATGCAACTCACCACTCAAACACAGACACATACAACACTCACACACAAACTTCCAATCCAAGTTTTTTTTTCCTCAGAATAGTACTCATAGCTTGGTTCAGACACATGCAACTCCCACTCAAACACAGACACATGCAACACACACACAAACAACACAGAAACGAACAACACTCAGCTTTTAATGGATGTACAACTTTAATCTCGTGGACATCCAAGTTTGTTTTTTTTCCTCAGAATAGTACTCATAGCTTGGTTCAGTGTTGGTGTTGGTGTTGGTTCAGCTTGATCAGTTTTTTCCAAAGCCCAGTGTGACATTCTCAAATATACTGACTTGAAATCATCACTCAAATGTGAAAATAGTTGGAGATTATTACAGTAACGTACATGTAATCTATTCATTGTTGCAGCTCTTTTATTCCATAGATGTGTAAAACTATTTCTAATGGTACATTGCACCTCTACATAAACACTTATATCATTTAACTTGTCTTTACAGTAATGTTTCTTCTGGAGGAAAAAGAAAGTGCTATATATATAACTATATGAACTACTATTTTTGTTATGCACATAGCAATGGCTCAGCAATTGAATGACCTTTTCGATATGTAAATTTCTAATCTAATTATTGTTTCTCTTCCCAAGATGACTGCAAACCGGAAGATGACCTTGAGGGTCATTCTAACAGAGGTAGATATAAGAAAAGTCATCCTCAATACAAGGCCCTCTACAGTCGAAGATTTGATAAGCAAGCTTAAAGAGTCACTGGGACTTCAATTCAACTTCAGTCTCCAATACCAAGACCCCGAATTCAATAATGAACTATGTAATCTGACAGATACTGAAGAACTTCCTTGCCTGTCCTTGAGCTGGTACATGTCCCACCTGATGAAGTCTTCAGTGAGACAACAAGTACAGCAGATACAGAGATACTCTCACACTCATCTCAGGAGCGACAGGAACAGTGGCCAGAATTTTTTGACATCCCAGCATTTTCTGTTGATGTACAGTATAGACTTAGGCAAGCAGATCAGCTGTTTATGAGTGAAGGAACACGCCTTAAAGTATCAAAAGAACTAAAACACGAGATACTTGAGAGATTGGCAGAGAGCATGTATAGCTACACAGCATACCCAACTGCTGCTCAGTTCGAAAATGTTGCAGCAGCACTGATAAGCAGAGCCGGCTTTAGGCATAGGCCATCTAGGCGGTTGCCGAGGGCGCCATCTGCTGGAGGGGCGCCCAGCTGCACCCCTCCAAAAAAAAGTATATATTTTAAATAAATAACAAATTGAAAATAACGTGAATGGTGTTTCTTCTTTGTCCTCTAATATGAAAAAAACGAAATCCTAATGACTTCTGATTGCGAAGTAGAGGTATGTAGTTTATTCTAACATTAAAAACTGCTGTTTAACTTTTCATTTGCACAAGTTACGAGGCTAGCGAAGTTGAAATAAAGTACACCGTAGCTAGCCACTGTGTGTTACGGTGTAACTTTGTAATTAAAGACAGTGAGTGTGCTGCCACGTTTATTTAGCCTAGACTATGTATCATAACTATTAAGGCCAACACACACCGGACACGCCGACGCGCGTCAAAAAATACGCCCCTATTGTTTTCTTTGAGCACCCTCACACTGGGTGCGCGGCGGCGCACGACCCCGCGCCACTTTACGCCCCTGTTCTATTTGGACGCGTCGCCGCGGCTGACAACACAAGGTCCTCCGTACTTCTGCAGTAACAAAGACGGTTCTCTGCTCCGTGTGACACAAAGAAACAACTGTTTTAGTTTGGTATTGTTTGCACATTATGGCCATTGTTTAAAAGGACCGTTGCACTGTTTTGTATTGTTTTTGAACATGGCACTTTTTTATTTTGTTAAGACATTTGTACAAAACCGTTTAAAAAAAAACGGTTTCAGTGGTTTCATTAATTTATTGCTTATATTGTTTATTGTTTTGTTACATGGTCTTGTTTGCACATTCAGGGCCATTGTTAATAAGAACAAGTAGCACAATTGCACAACTTTTTGAAACAAGTATTTTAGTTAAACCACCAGTTGTCTAGTAAATTTACTTATTTTACATAGCACTGTTTTGTGTTGTTTTAAACATAGCACCTCTGTATTTTCTCAGGACATCTGCAAATCCCAATCTCGCCTAGAGCACCAAATTGGCTAGAGCCGTCTCTGAACAGATATCCCAGCTGAGAAGAGAATTGATGGGCTTAGAAGACTGAGGACTTAGAGGCAAGGTCATGGAGTAATTTGCGTATATTTGTAGTCAAAGGCAGTTACCCGTACGCTTTTGTTGCTGGGCTTTTGCAGAAAAAGTTTAATTTAGATGCGCCATTGTGGTTAAGTTCCACTACTATCAGGAAAAAAAGAAACAATCCTGCGGAAAGCTCTTGCCTCACAGAATCCTGTCTCTGAAGACGGTGACAACATTAGAGTGTTCACCTGACTACACGCAGTCCATTGCACGACAGAGAGCAGCATTCAGACAGGTGAGACAACTACTGCGACAGTGTGAGGGAGTGAAATACAGATGACTTTATCCCGCTAAATTGAGGATTACAACCCAAGACGGCAAACAGAAGAGTTTTACTGACCCTGAAAGAGCGGCAAGGTTTTTTAAGGATATGTCCTTAAAAAACTTGCCTCTCATAGACTCATAGACTCGGAGCTTTTGACCAGCTGTGCACCTGGATTCATTGGAATCCAGGTGCCCATGGGTGCCACCAGAGCTGACTCAGTGACATTATAATTTTTTTACATCCTTTTGGTGGACCATTTAAGTTAACAATTAGTTGGTGAACTGTTACTTTCTTTTTTTCTCACAGATTACCACATTGCTTATGTGATACACACAGCCTTATGCAGGCATGGCCGTGTACAAGTCTTGTTGAAGTTCCTTGTGATAGCTGATCAGCTGAAATGTTTGTACATGGGTTCTAAGGGGCCTCAGCCTCCTTAGGTAAAAGTTTGTTGTAGGATGCTTTATGGTGGTTTGGGAGGAGGGGTGGATGCAGCCTCTCATTTGGGAAGAGGCCAGCAAGGTTTTTTGAGTTTGTTAGTTTGAGTGTTCTATGCGCACTTCACGCTATCTGTTTGTGTTTTGTTTTTTTTTTTGCTCCTATCCCTTCCCATTTCCCCCCTATCTCCAAGGTTAAAGATGTGGACTTACTTCAATGCAATTCATCTAGACAGTACTTACCCCCCTTCTTCAGTCATGATCAACAGTAACAGGATAAAAGGACCATCAACAAAGTTTGTTAGCTGGAATGTGAAGGGACTCAACCACCCTGTCAAGCGGAGTAAGGTATTTTCTCATCTGTCATCACCTCTGTTTATCTGATATTCCCAAATTTAAAAGAGGGACTGTATCACAAGTCTTTCACTCCGAATTAAATTCCAAAACTCAGGGTGCAACTATTTTGATACGTACACTTTAAACCAACTAAAACTATACTAATACGACATAACAGCAAATAGCAATTACCAGTGTGAAACAGCATTACAGTAATATGGGCTGTATTAATGGATTTAAATGATCCCAACCCAAGGGACCCCCAAAGCGCTGAGACATGCGTGTCATTAGTCACCAATCACCCAATATGAATGAATATTCTTTCTAGCAAAAACACATGCATCTAATGTTTCAAAAGTATGGTACGATGGGCACTGATCACCAAATGTCTATGGGAATAGTGGAAGTAGAAAAGTAGAAAAGATGACCAGCAGCCAATCAGTTCTCCTGCAATAATAAAATACTGTCACATCATTCCAATACAGATGATAGACACTGGAAGCTAACAACATCTTCAGAAACAATGACATTAAAATGGTCACAAAATCAAAAATGAAGTTGAATTCATCATAAATTGTACTTTGAAAAATATTCTGTAACCTTATCGCATTTTTACCAAGATACAATTTATACATTTAACTCATTTTAAGACCATAATTGAGCATTTCACAATCACAAATGCATCAGTGTTACATGAATTACAGAGAGTACTTCTTCAATAAATATGTAAGCTTCACACTGTAATCACAATGCATTCACTTTTTTCCTTTTATCTGAATTGAAAGCATTTTCTTTATTTGTATTCACCTCTACATAAAACAAATTAACAGAAATTATTTCTTTGATATTAAGAAACATAACTGTCAGAACTTAGATGTTGCTTTACTCTGTAGTTTTCTCCTTTGTGTTATTTCATAGGCTACTTAAGGCACACATTACAAAACTACTACTACTTTTATTACTTGCATTATTTTTAGACACGAAAGTTTTGCTTATTCTATATGCCTACATTCATTAATTTTATTTGTAATGAAAACTATTGCAATTTCACCAGACACACACGTTATCAATAAGTAAAGCTTACTGATAGCTATATGGAATGTAACTAAACCTATGCTAAAGTTAATGTTTACACATTAATGGGGTGTGTGAGGCCGCTATCTTTAAATCCTTTATCTTAGAATTAAATAATCTAAAAGGTAAGGTTTGGCGCATGGGATTCAGCTGTAAGCCTCCACACCCCTGCAGACTGTCAGGGAGCAGGACTTTTACAAGTTCTATGAAAGGTCCGCTCCTGCCCCTGGAAACAGAGATACATTCAGCTTAATATTGTTTAGGTAACCAGGTAGCTTTTATTTTTTTTAAATGTGTAGTACTGTTCGGCAATAGTTGATTACAACATTTATTTTTACTTACTAGTTCCTGTAGATTTATTTCTAACCACTTCTGAACCATTGACACTTCCCCAAGTGAATGCATTAAAACTGTGTAAACATATTGAACAGCTGCAGATGAGAGGAAAACCAAAACCAGTTAAGATGTTTTGTGAATGATGTGAAATGTGTAGGCAGCAATAGTAAACACATTAGCATGGAAATATATGAGATAACTTACCACACTTACTCACAGGCACATTTCTATGCCCTTCTAGATTAAAAATGAGTATTTATTAGCCACTAAATACTGAACTGTAAAAGTTACTCCTCATGTTGGTTGGATAAACCAGAGGGTGCATTAATAAACTATTGCAATAAACCTTTTTCCATTTGTACAGCAATAACAAGGATTCAGTGATGTTTAACATGTAGCCTTTAAATAACTGCTAAATATTTAACCAGTCACTAGCATCGACATTAAACACATATAGTTGGTTGTGTTATTCACCAACAGCTTCTTGTTTTGGCACCATTCCACACTTTTCATATTCACACACTAAAAGGGCCTATAGAATGCCAAAAGTACCTTTTTTGTGTTGTTCCTGGACCTGTGACAGAAAATGATTACCATGCCAAACATTTATCGACATTACTACCCATATTCTTCTTTAAGATGGATAAGATTTATTTACCAAATGCACAGTAACATGCTTATTTGTTTTAACTGCAACCAATAGCAAAATAGATACTACACAGCACACAAGATATAACAAAGAAAACGTAACACAGAACTAAAGAAATATAAAATATATTTTTTGGTGTTTGCCTGTAAACATAATCAGTCTCTGGCCAGTAGAGGGCCTTCATTAGATCTTAAAGGTCCCATATTATTACACACAATATTTATCTTATACAAGCGGTTTGGATGAGCTCTCATCATGAGTCCAAAGTGAACGGTCTGATTTGGCGCTGTCACTTTAAGGCTCAGCTCTCCCGTGTTGGCTCCGCCCACTCATGACGTCACGCTATAGCTACGTGAGCTACGCTGGAAACAGACTGAAGTAAACACAGTACATGGTAGTAATAACTTTTTCAGCAATAGCTTTGAGAGTAAATGAGCCGTATATCTTCGACCCAGAGTCTGATTCTGAGTTCGAAGAACATGAGCAAACACAAAGACCTCGAAGGCTTCTACAAGACGTTTCTGCTTGGTAAATGAGAAACTATATATTGTGTATGTTTCTATGGTGTAGCCCGTAGCATAGCGCGTGTTAACTGCTTCTGTTTATAGGTGCACATGTGGAAATGACCGTACAATGCCTACTGAAGTTGAGAATGTATGCTGCCTGGAGACTCCTAAGGTAGCTGGTGTGCAGTGTATTGAAAGAACTATAATAAAGTAGCCTAGCAATATGTAGAGCTATGCAGTAATGCTTGTTAGTAATACATGTTGCTGACTGTAAGTAAGCTAACACAGTAGCAGCGATGCTTCTCTGTGTCTGAGATGCAGAGCACGGCACTTGTTGACAGTGCAGGAGAGAGGGGCAGGAGGAGTGTGGAGGAGCACTTCCTGGAGAGGAGTGGTTTATTTCACATATTGACGTCATTGCGTGAAACAGCTCGTTGAAAGGACTGTAGCTCAAACTAAATAAATTACTTAAACATGCGCGAATGAAACAAAACACAACTTTGGGGATGTGTTTGAGGTAGAAACAACGTTAGAACATGGTTAAAAGCCCAGAAAACTCGATTTTGCATAATATGGGACCTTTAAGTTTCAATTCAAGCCTGTATAAGTGGCTGCTGGTATTGATCTCCAATGCACCATGTTCCAGAGAGGGACCCTGCTGTTAAGATTTCTCCCTAGCACTTTCTTTATCTTTTGGCTTCAGAAACATTTAGTAATATTTAGTTTAAACTAAATCTTGTGTTGTTTACTCTGAATTTCTTTATTCTGTAAAGAACTTTACCATTTGGATTATTCTTTGTGTTTAGTTTAACATTTGAATACTGCAAATATATGTATTTTTTATTAGAAAGAATCATAATAATAATTGTCTCGACAAAGAACCACCCAGGATTCTCTTCTCTTGCTCCCACCTCCTTTTTATTCATGTGAGGATCATGTGCACCTGAGCCACACAGGAAGAAAAAATATGGGCTATACTTTATTTTTTGGAGTCATAAGAGTGACCTTTTGTCTTTGACTCTTGTGAGTCCTTCCTGTGCATTTATTTGTGGGACAGGCTAGCTAGCACAGGGGTTGGCCGCCCTCTTCTCACAATATCCAGCTTTTCGTGAGAGGCCCGTCTTGAAAATGGCGTGGAAAGTATATCTGCAACTAGATTCATCTCTTCTCCTCCTTCGGCCATTATGGGTTAAAAATACAGCGATCTCCAGGTTTAGTTCGATATTCTGCAAATTGTCGCCTTTCAGGCTCTAGTAAGTGCTTATCCAATCACAGGACGCGTACACGTCCAGTTTAACCTAAGACCTTCTAGCTGGCCTCGGTAGGCAGAATCGAGATCTGATTGGCTATTGCAACTGACTGTGTCCGTTCACTTACAGTGCACAGGGGCCTGCTCTGTTTATTCTGAAGGTCTCAGGCAAATTAAATTTGCCTCTACCATAATAAACAACTTTGGAAGCCACTCAACTAAGTGGATATAATATGACATAAAGAGAATAGAGAATAATTTTGTTTACATATTTATGAAAATAAAATACTATATATATTTACTTTTCTGAGCATGTTTAGGCCAGCAGAGAAGGCCTTGCTGGCCCTGACGGCCCACCACTGTCCTGAGGTGATAAAAACCACAGTGAAAGTACTTTAGCTCCAGACCTCACCACAGACACCACACCTGACGTTAACTGGACAGTTTCCTGTCAGACCTGAAACACACTGACTACAACACAGCATTAAAAACAATGAACACATACAGCGCTCAACTGGACCAGCACAGTCAATTAAAATTAGTAAAATTCCCTTCTTTCTTTAGACTTGGATCAACAAGCTCCATAGGTTCGCACAAACACAAAACAGGAAACAGACACCAATCAAATAGCACAGGAGACTAAAATGATCTTCTCTGCATTCCTTTAACCTTCCTCTTATACAACTTTTAATTGGTAGCCTTATCTTAAAGAATATAGTTTACGATCCTTATGGCTTTTTTTAAGAGACACACTCATTAAGCTGTTTGTGTATGGCACAAGCTTGTAAATCTATTGTTGACAGGGAATTTTCTAATCGCCCAGGAGTTGAATGGAATTAAAGCAAATGATGCACTGACGAGACTCTGGGTCAACGAGGCCTACTTTTTGTAGACATACAGAAAAGTTCTGTTTTGAGTATCTAGTATCTAGCTGGATTTTAACATTAATTTAGTCTTCATTATTTGTTACCATTTACCTTGGCAGTGAGTCACTGCAGTGACCTGAGGTTTTCAGTTTTTATAGCTGTAACATAAAGTTATGTATTAGTTTTTAAAGTGGTATAACCTCATGAATGGTCTTTTCAGGCTGATCTTTGAGAAATAATGCAAAAATTACTTTGATGCTAAATGGTTAAAAGTTAAAGGTCCTATATTATATTATTTTGAACATTATACAGTGTATTTTGGATACAATAGGTTACAATATCACGTTTTGCAACATGAAACACACAATAATGATCTTATACAAGCGGTTTGGATGAGTTCTCATCATGAGTCCAAAGTGAACGGTCTGATTTGGCGCTGTCACTTTAAGGCTCAGCTCTCCCGTGTTGGCTCCGCCCACTCATGACGTCGCGCTAGAGCTGCCGCTGGAAACAGACTGAAGTAAACATGGTACATCATAGTAATAACTTTTTCAGCATTGGCTTTGAGAGTAACTGAGCCGTATATCTTCGACCCAGACTCTGACTCTGAGTTCGAAGAACATGAGCAAACACAAAGACCTCGAAGGCTTCTACAAGATGTTTCTGCTTGGTAAATGAGAAACTATTTATTGTGTATGTTTCTATGGTGTAGCCCGTAGCATAGCGCGTGTTAACTGCTTCTGTTTATAGGTGCACATGTGGAAATGGCCGTACAATGCCTACTGAAGTTGAGAATGTATGCTGCCTGGAGACTCCTAAGGTAGCTGTTGTGCAGTGTATTGAAAGAACTATAATAAAGTAGCAATATGTAGAGCTATGCAGTACCGTATTTCCCGGACTATAGAGCACACCTAAATATAAGCCGCACCCACTAAAATTTAAAAGAAATATATATTTTGTCACATATAAGCCGCACCGGACTATAAGCCGCTGATATCCAGTCTAAAATATCTAAAATAAGATATTTACATAGAAAGATTTTGTACCATAAGTGTTTATTCATATACCTGAACTGATTGTTTCCGAACAGTGCCTGTAACACGGCAGTAAAAGTGCTGATCAAACAAAACAGAAAAGTCATTGATGGTTTTATTTATCTTCCTCCTGTGCACTAAAACCAAGTTGCTTTATTTTTCTTCCTCCTGGGTACTGAAACCACTGAACACCAAACCACTGTCACTTTTTCTTCCTGCGCACAGCAGAGCACGGCACTTGTTGACAGTGCAGGAGAGAGGGGCTGGAGGAGTGTGGAGGAGCACTTCCTGGAGAGGAGTGGTTTATTTCACATATTGACGTCATTGCGTGAAACAGCTCATTGAAAGGACTGTAGCTCAGACTAAATAAATTACTCAAACATGCTCGAATGAAACAAAACACAACTTTGGGTATGTGTTTGAGGCAGAAACAACGTTAGAACATGGTTAAAAGCTCAGAAAAGTCGATTTAGCATAATATGGGACCTTTAACCAGCACAGTGGGGTGCTGCTCGCCTGGGACACACGGTACCTAACACTGGCTCTCAATTCCACTCCTAGACTCTGACATTTACTTTTAACTACTACTTGTTTTTTATTTCTTGAATTACAAAATTAAAACATAAAAAAATAAACAGTTTCTATTACATGAGTTCAACTATTGAGTTGTGTATCTTTTTATTTTAGAGGTCTGCTATGAAGACACTATTCTACTTGATGTCACCAAATGTCTAATAATAAGTAGACAAACACTCTCATTATTCTCTATAGCTCTCATGTGTCTTTATTATTATTATTCCACCGTTTTCTGTGAATTTGAACTGAATTTCGTTGTTCAAACTATAAAATGTGTCTTAAGATTTAGATCCAAATTGCATTAGTTGTCATCAGGCTCCTGCCACCTTGGGTCATATGTTTTGCTTATGTCCAAATTTAAGCTTGTTTTGGTCAGATGATATTTGATACATTCTCTCACATCTGTAAGAAAAGGATGGACCCGGACCCCACTACTATGGTTTTTAGAGTGGTGCCTACCAACCTGCCTAAGGAGCAGTTGCATATGATAGCATTCTCCACACTGTTAGCCTGTCCACTGATTGTTTCTGTTTGGAAATCTCCTGGACCTCCAAAGCATTCACTTTGGGTCTGTGAGGTGATTTAATTCCTTCAAAGTTTAAGGAATAGTGGCAACCTTTCTTAGACTACTATATAGATAAATTCAATGCAAATTCTCTGAAAAAGCCTGAATCTTCCCATGTCTAGGAGTGTCACTTCTCTTTTTATTTGCTTCTTCTGTACGTATGAAGATGCATCATGTGTATGCTATGTTCAGTGTATTTATCTCAAAATCAATAAAAACACTTTGAAATAAAATAAAACACATTAAAACTGTATATATCCAGTTTTAAGCAGGTTAAAACAGTGCAACCACTCAAGACCCCTCCAACTCTGGCTATAACATCTTCTAATTGGTTCAAAACCTCATATTGTTCACTTAAAAACTAATTTAAACCTTTCCAAATTTACTTCAAACCAGGTTAAATCCCTTTTAAACTTAATAAAGTAAGTGTTAACCCAATTAATTTTATTAAAAGCCATCCAAATCTGGTTATAACCAGACTGAATACCTTTAGAACTGTTTAAAGTCTGAATCCATCTATAGCCTCTGTAGTGCAACTCAGAATTACTGACATATTAATTTAAACGACATTAGACCTGTCCAAATCCAGTTTTAAGCAGCTTGAAATAGTTTCTGATAGCTTTTGTCCCAACTGTAACCACTCAAGACCGCTCCAACTCTGGCTATAACCTGTTTTAATTGGTCCACTTCACTACTTTAAGCTTTTCAAAATTCACTTATAACCTAAACTTAAACTATTGACTAGTCAATATTAAATAAATTAAAAGCTATCCGAACCTGGTTATAAACAGGGTGAATGACTGTAGAACTGTTGAAAAAACCTGCAACAATCTTTAACGTCTGCAAAGCCACTCTGAATTACATACAGTTCAAATTAAACCACTTGAAACCTGTCCAAATCCATCTTTAATGGATTTAAATCCATTTAAGACCAGTTAAAGTCCAAGTTAAACCACATTAATACTGTCCAAATCCAGTTATAAGCAGGTTAAAACATTTTCTGACAGCATAAGGTCCTACTGTAACCACTCAAGAACCCGCCAACTCTTGTTATAACCTGTTTAAATTGGTTCAAAATCTAATTTTGCCAACTTTAAACTACTTTTAACTACTGTTAAATCATTCTAAAATTTTCTAAAGTCTGTTTAAAGCCACCCAAACCTGGTTACAACCAGGCTAAATGAATCTGTAACCCATCTGTAACCTCTGTAGAGCCACTCAGAATTACTTACAGTGCAAGTTAAACCACTTCAAACATCTCCAAATTCATCTTTAACTTATTTAAATCTACTTAAACCTGTCCAAATCCAGTTTCTGATGGCTTAAGGTCCTACTGTAACCACTTAAGACCTGTCCAACTCTTGCTACCTCATTTGATTCACTTTAAAGTACTCTACACCTGTCCAAATTCACTTCTAACCATGTTAAATCGTTTTTAAACTTGATAAAGTCTGTGTTAAACCAATTAAAAGCCATCCAAACCTGGTCGCCACCAGTCTGAATGCCTTTAGAACTGCTTAAAGCCTGCAGTCTTCTCTCCTTTCCTCCTCTCCTGAGCTCCACTCCTCCTACAGTCTTCTCTCCTCCTCAAATGAGCTCCACTACTCCTACATTCTTCTCTTCTACTCTCCTTAGCTCCACTTCTCCTACAGTCTCCTCTTCTTTCCTGAGCTCCACAGCTCCTACAGCCTTCTTTGCTCTCTTTAGCTCCACTCCTCATACAGTCTTCTCTCCTCCTCTCCTGAACTCCACTACTCCTACAGTCTTCTCTCCTTTCCTGAGCTTCACTCCTCCTTCAGTCTTCTCTTCTCTCCTTCTCTCCTGACCTCCAATTCTCCTACAGTCTTCTCTCCTCTCCTCCTCTCCTGAGCTCCATTGCTCCTACTGTCTTCTTTCCTCTTCTGAGCTCCACTCGTCCTACAGTCTCTCCTCTCTTCCTCTCCTGAGGTCCACTCCTCCTACAGTCTAGTCTTATTTTCTCTCCTCCTCTCCTTAGCTCCACTTCCACTACAGTTTTCTCTCCTCTCCACCTTTTCCACTCTCCTGAGCTCCTCTCCCCCTGCATTTTTCTCTCCTCTCCTCCTCTCCTCAGCTCCACTCCTCCTACAGTCTTCTCTCCTCTTCTCCTTAGCTTCACTCCTCAGACAGATCTTTCTGAATACTGAGGCAGAGCTGGATCCTGTGGCAGAGCTGAGTCCTTAGGCAGAGCTGGGTCCAGAGTCAGAGTTGGGTCCTTTGTAAATGAGTCCTGAGGGAGAGCTGTGTCCTGAGGCAGAGCTTAGTCCAGAGGCAGAAGTGGGTCCTGAGGCAGTGAATCCTGATGCTGAGCTGGTTCTTGAATTAGAGCTGTGGCTCTGAGGCAGAGCTGGGTCCTGAGGCTGTGAGTCCTGATGCAGAGGTGGGTCCTTAGCAGTGAGTCCAGAGGCAGAGCTGAGTCCAGAAATCAGGCTGGGTCCTGAGGCGGGGCTTGTCCTAGCAGGTGGTCCAAGGAGCACCTAGAAGCTGGTCAAAAAGAAGGTCCGAGGCAACTCCGAGAGGAGAGAGCCAAGAAAGAAAAAGAAAGGGGGGGAGAGAGGAGGAAAAAGGGCCGCGCCCCCAAAAAAAAAAGGGAAAAAAAGGGAGGAAACCCAGAGGCAGAGCGGTGTCCAGAAGCAGTGAGTCCAGAGGGCGGGCTGGGTCCGGAAGAAGTGGGCCCGGATTAAGGGGGGGGCCCGAAAGGGGAGAAGTGTCCTGAGGCAGAGCTGGGTCCTGAGGCGTGAGTCCTATAAGGTGGGCCAGCAGAGAGAGGAGGTGAGTCCAGAAACAGGCTGGGTCCTGAATCAGTGAGTACTGAGGCAAAGCGGAGTCCTGAGGAGGAGCTGTTTCCTGAGGCAGAGCTGGGTCCTGACGCTGCGAGTCCTGATTCAGAGCTGAGACCTGACAAAGAGCTGGGTCTTGAGGCAGTGAGTCAAGAGTCAGAGCTGTGTCCAGAAGCAGTGAGTCCAGAGGTCAGGCTGGGTCCTGAAGCAGTGCGTCCTGAAGCTGTGGGTCCTGAGGCGGAGCAGTATCCTGAGGCAGAGCTGGCTACTGAGGCTGTGAGTCCTGACGCAGAGGTGGGTCCTTAAGCAGTGATTCTTGAGGCAGAGCTGGGTCCTGAGGCAGAGCTGTTTTCTAAGGCAGGGCTGGGTTCATAGGCTGTGAGTCCTGATTCAGAGCTGAGTCCTGTTGCAGAGCTGGGTCCTGAAGTAGTGAGTCCAGAGGCAAAGCGGAGTCCTGAGGAGGGAGAGCTGGGTCCTGAGGCAGAATTGCCTCCTGCGACAGTGGTGGGTTCTTAGGCTTTGAGTCCTGACGCAGAGCTTGGTCCTAATGCAGAGCTGTTTCCTGAAAAGGAGCTGAGTCCTGAGGAAGAGCTGCTTTCTAAGGCAGAGCCGGGTCCTGAGGCTGCGAGTCCTGATTCAGAGCTGAGTCTTGACACAGAGCTGGGTCTTGAGGCAGTGAGTCAAGAGTCAGAGCTGTGTCCAGAAGCAGTGAGTCCAGAGTTCGGGCTGGGTCCTGAAGCAGTTAGTCCAGAGGAAAATCTGAGTCCTGATGCAGAGCTTGGTCCTTAGGCGGAGCATTGTCCTGAGGCAGAGCTGTGTCCAGAAGCAGTGAGTCCAGAGGTCAGGCTGGATCCTAAAGCAGTGAGTCCTGATTCAGAGCTGAGTCCTGTTGCAGAGCTGGGTCTTGAGGCAGTGAGTCCAGAGGCAAAGCTGAGTACAGAGGTCACGTTGGGTCTTGACGCAGTGACTCCAGAGGCAAAGCGGAGTCCTGATGCAGAGCTGGGTCCTGAAGCGGAGCAGTGTCCTTGAGGCAGAGTTGAGTCCTGAGGTAGATCTGAGTCATGAGGAAGAGCTGGGTCAAGAAGAAGAGCTGGATCCAGAGGCAGAGCTGGGTCCTGAGGCAACGCTGGATCCTGACGAAGTGAGAGCATGGTCGTGAGACAGACTCGGAGAAACATGAGCCAATCAGAGTCCTCCGCTGGAAATACAGAGAAACATAAGCCAATCGGACTGGTTTCTGGTCATCTTGAATCTCATTCATTTATATAAATATGTTTAAGTACTCCGTCGGACCCTGCAGCTCTTCAGTTTGTTTAGATTATGTGAGTACCTGGGTCTCCGTCAGACTCGTTTCCCTGCAGGTTGTCCTCTGTCAGAGGTTTGAGGCAGCTCTGATGGTCTCCTCCTCCGAAAGCATGAGTCCTGCATCTGCGCTGAACGGGGAGCATCCCGTCTGAGAAAATAAAAGCACAGGAAATGAAAAACTGAAAAAAAATAATCCTGCAGCTCCTGGTCAGCTCGACCATAATATTGATGTCTCCTGAACTGAGCTAAAGCCATTTCAAATCAATTTTCAGTTCTTTTCTTCAGTTCCACTGCTGCTACATTCATCAGATCCACGAGTATGAAGCAGGTATTTCATTTAAATATAAAGACCTTTATTGAACATATTGGGTTTAGTGTCACGTGACGGAACGTCTGTGTCAACACCGTTGTCCTTGGCCACTTTCAGGAAATTCTGAAAAAACAGGCAAAAGTTAAATCAGTTCAAGTTTTTCAGATGTTTTTACCTTTTTTACTAAACTTAAAGCTGAGTAGCACTTCTTCTGTTGGAGTCATTTAAACTGACTGGAGCTGATATTTTTCTTCTAGTTGTGAAAATGGTTTAAACCAAAATAATTTAATGTAAAATAATAATTAGTGAAAAAACAGCTGTTTATTCTAAGGGATTGTAATAGATTAGAACCTCTATTAAGGAACAGAAAACCTTGGCCAATCACATGCTCCAAAAAGGAGCGCTCCCATTGGTCGACACCAATGAATTTTTATTTATTATTTTTATTTAATAAAGTATCTCTAAATGATTTAAATGGATCTGTTTGAGGAGCGTTCAGGAGGTTCCGGACTAAAAGGAGCGTCAGTAAAACCTCCTCAAGGCTGGTGTCGGACACACCGTACCTGGAGATGCCCAGGTGATGCAGGTTCTGGTCCAGTGTCTTGAACAGGTCCACGAAGGCCCCGTCTTTGGCCGTAGAGCAGGGAAGGATGTAGGTGAGCTCATGTCCTAGGTCCTCGACCAGAAGAGCCGCCGGGAAAAGCCCCGACACCTGAGCCACGTCCCCGTTCACCAGAGGGGGGTCCGGGTCCGAGGAGGCCCCCACGCTGCTGCTCGGGGGGTCTGAGGAGAGAGGAAGCAAGGAGACAGGGCTGAGGAGGGAGGGGAAAGGGCTGAGGAGGGAGGAGACAGGACTGAGGAGGGAGGAGACAGGGCTGAGGACAGAGGAAACAGAGTGAGGACAGAGGAGACACAGTGAGGAGAGAGGAGACACAGTGAGGACAGAGGAGACAGAGTGAGGACAGAGGAGGTTAACCGATGGTGGAGGCCTCACTCTCGTGTTCAGAGCCTAGTCCGGCGTCGCAAGAACTGACCGAGGCCCCGTCTTCGTCCTGGAACAAATAAATCTCAGATAAATAAACAGGATTTACATTTTGACAACATTACCAGCTTTTTTTCAGCTTTTTGATTCATTTATTCATGTTCCTCTTTGTTCCATCGGAGTGTGTATCATATAAATGTCGTACCTTTTTGCAGTTGGAGACAGTGTAGGAGGAGTTCCTGCAGGAGCTGATGGATGGCTCCGGCTCCTTCTTCACCAGCGTCAGGTAATAGTCCGTTCCCAGGTGAGTCTTCAGAAACAGGGAGGAGCCCACGCAGCACAGCTTCCCGTGAGAGATGATGGCAATGCAGTCTCCAAGGATTTCCGCCTCGTCCATGTGGTGCATGGACAGGATGATGGTGCGACCTGCGAACGCCACAAACACAAATCTCACAGGTGTCCCAGCAGCGAGACCCCCACCGCAGTGTGAGGTTTGTCCCACCTGTCCTGTACTTCAGCAGCAGGTCCCAGATCCCCCGTCGAGCGTAAGGGTCCACTCCGTCCGTGGGCTCGTCTAAAATCACCACCTTGGACCCTCCGACGGAAGCCAGGGCCACGGAGAGTTTGCGCTACGTCCCCCCCGGAGAGAGCGCTGGTGCGGGAATGAGCGTTTGAGAGGTAACCAAATGTCCCGCAGGATCTGCTCCATCTCAGACTGGAACTGAGCCTCGGACAGACCTTTGAGACGAGGAGGGAGGGTTAAACCGGCAAATCAGAGGGGAAAGGGTTAACCCGGCCAATCAGAGAAGAGAGGGTTAAACCGACCAATCAGAGGAGAGAGGGGTTAAACTGCCCAATCAGATAAGAGAGGGTTAAACCGGCCAATCAGAGGAGAGAGAGGGGTTAAACCGGCCAATCAGAGAAGAGAGGGGTTAAACCGGCCAATCAGAGGAGTGAAAGGGGTCAAATCGGCCAATCAGAGGAGAGAGAGGGGTTAAACCGGCCAATCAGAGAAGAGAGGGTTAAACCGGCCAATCAGAGGAGAGAGGGTTAAACCGGCCAATCAGAGGTGAGAGGGTTAATCCGGCCAATCAGAGGAGGGAGGGTTAAACCGGCCAATCAGAGAAGAGAGGGTTAAACTGGTCAATCAGAGGAGAGAGGGTTAAATCGGCCAATCAGAGGAAAGACAGGGATTAAACCGGCCAATCAGAGGAGAGAGAGGGGTTCAGACGGCAAATCAGAGGAGAGAGGGTTAAACCGGCCAATCAGAGGAAAGACAGGGATTAAACCGGCCAATCAGAGGAGAGAGAGGGGTTAAACCGGCCAATCAGAGGAGAGAGAGGGGTTAAACCGGCCAATCAGAGGAGAGAGGGTTAAACCGGCCAATCAGAGGAGAGAGGGTTAAACCAGGCCAATCAGAGGAGAGAGGGTTAAACTGCCCAATCAGAGGAGAGAGGGTTAAACCGGCCAATCAGAGGAGAGAGGGGGTTAAACCGGCCAATCAGAGGAGAGAGAGGGGTTAAACCAGCCAATAAGAAGAGAGAAGGACAGAGGGCACAGAGTTAGGACAGAGGAGAAACATTGAGGAAGAGAAGGTTTACCCGCCAATGGAGGAGGTCTACTCCGGTAGAGCCTAGTCCGCCAATCAGAGGAACTGACGGTTAGACCGGCCAATCAGAGGAAGAGGGTTAAACCGAATTAGAGAAAGAGACGTTAAAGGTAAATCATGAAGTAAGAGGGTTTAACTGGCCAATCAGAGGTAGAGAGGATTAAACCGCCAATCATTTGGCAGAGTTCCAGCTTTTTGAGTTAAACCAGCCAATCAGAGACAAGAGAGGGTTTAACCTGGCCAATCAGAGGAGAGAGGGTTAAACTGTCCAATCAGAGGAGAGAGAGGGTTAAACCGGCCACAGAGGGAGAGGGGTTAAACCGGCCAATCAGAGGAGAGAGGGTTTAAACCGCCAATCAGAGGAGAGAGGGTTAAACCGGCCAATCAGAGGAAGCAAGGGGGTTAACCCATGCCAATCAGAGAAGAGAGGGGCTTAAACAGACCAATACACGAGGAGAGAGGGTTAAACCGGCCAATCAGAGGAGAGAGGGTTAAACCGGCCAATCAGAGGAGAGAGGGGTTAAACCGGCCAATCAGAGGAGAGAGGGTTTAACTGGCCAATCAGAGGAGAGAGGGTTAAACCGGCCAATCAAGGGAAGAGAGAGGGTTAAACCGGCCAATCAGAGGAGAGAGGGTTAAACCGCCAATCAGAGGAGAGAGGGTTAAACCGGCCAATCAGAGGAGAGAGGGGTTAAACCGGCCAATCAGAGGAGAGAGGGGTTAAACCGGCCAATCAGAGGAGAGAGGGGGTTAAACCGGCCAATCAGAGGAAGAGAGGGTTAAACCGGCCAATCAGAGGAGAGAGGGTTAAACCGGCCAATCAGAGGAGAGAGAGGGGTTAAACCGGCCAATCAGAGGGGAAAAGGGTTAACCCGGCCAATCAGAGAAGAGAGGGTTAAACCGGCCAATCAGAGGAGAGAGAGGGGTTGAACCGCCAATCAGAGGAAGGAGGGTTAATCCGGCCAATCAGAGGAGAGAGGGGTTAAACGGGCCAATCAGAGGAGAGAGGGGTTAAACGGGCCAATCAGAGGAGAGAGGGTAAAACAGGCCAATCAGAAGAGACACGGGTTAAATGGGCCAATCAGAGGGGAAGGGCTAACCCGGCCAATCAGAGAAGAGAGGGTTAAACCGGCCAATCAGAGAAGAGAGGGGTTAAACCGGCCAATCAGAGGAGAGAGGGTTAAACCGCCCAATCAGAGGAGAGAGAGGGGTTAAACCGGCAAATCAGAGGAGAGAGGGGTTAAACTGGCCAATCAGAGGAGAGAGAGGGTTAAACCGGCCAATCAGAGGAGAGAGGGGTTAAACTGGCCAATCAGAGGAGAGAAAGGGGTTAAACCGGCCAATCAGAGGAAGAAAGGGGTTAAACCGGCCAATCAGAGAAGAGAGGGTAAAAACGGCCAATCAGAGGAGAGAGGGTTGAACCGGCCAATCAGAGGAAAGAGGGTTAAACCGGCCAATCAGAGGAAGGAGGGTTAAACCAGCCAATCAGAGAAGAGAGGGTTAAACTGGCCAATCAGAGGAGAGAGGGTTAAACGGCCAATCAGGAGGAGAGAGGGTTAAATCGGCCAATCAGAGGAGAGAGGGGGTTAAACAGGCCAATCAGAGGAGAGAGGGTTAAACCGGCCAATCAGAGGAGAGAGGGTTAAACCGGCCAATCAGAGGAAGAGAGGGGTTAAACCGGCCAATCAGAGGAGAGAGAGGGGTTCAGACGGCAAATCAGAGGAGAGAGGGTTAAACCGGCCAATCAGAGAAGAGAGAGGTGTTAAACTGGCCAATCAGAGGAGAGAGAGGGGTTAAACCGGCCAATCAGAGGAGAAAGGGTTAACCCGGCCAATCAGAGAAGAGAGGGTTAAACCGCCAATCAGAGGAGAGAGGGTTAAACTGGCCAATCAGAGGAGAGAGGGTTAAACCGGCCAATCAGAGAGAGAGAGGGGTTAAACCGGCCAATCAGAGGAGAGAGGGGTTAAACCGGCCAATCAGAGGGAGAGAGGGGTTAAACTGGCCAATCAGAGAAGAGAAGGGTTAAACCAGCCAATCAGAGGAGAGAAGGTTAAACCGGCCAATCAGAGGAAAGAGGGTTAATCCGGCCAATCAGAGGAGGGAGGGTTAAACCGGCCAATCAGAGAAGAGAGGGTTAAACTGGCCAATCAGAGGAGAGAGGGTTAAATCGGCCAATCAGAGGAAAGACAGGGATTAAACCGCCAATCAGAGGAGAGAGAGGGGTTCAGACGGCAAATCAGAGGAGAGAGGGTTAAACCGGCCAATCAGAGGAAAGACAGGGGTTAAACCGCCCAATCAGAGGAGAGAGAGGGGTTAAACCGGCAAATCAGAGGAGAGAGGGGTTCAACCGGCAAAACAGAGTAAGGACAGAGGGCACAGAGTGAGGACAGAGGAGAAACATTGAGGACAGAGAAGGTTTACCGATGGTGGAGGTCTCACTCTCGTGTTCAGAGCCTAGTCCGGCGTCGCTGGAACTGACCGAGGCCCCGTCTTCGTCCTGGAACAGAGTTAAATACCGACATCTCAGAGAAATAAACTTTAAAGTAATTCATGAATTAATTCAATTTTTAATCCAACAGTTGTTGTTGAAGACAATATTAAACATTTAACCAGGATTTACATTTTGGCTACATTTCCAGCTTTTTTCAGCTTTTTGATTCAGCGATTCAGCGAGACCCCCACCGCAGTGTGAGGTTTGTCCCACCTGTCCTGTACTTTAAGCAGCAGGTCCCAGATCCCCGTCGAGCGTAAGGGTCCATTCCGGCCGTGGGCTCGTCTAAAATCACCACCATGGACCCTCCGACGGAAGCCAGGGCCACGGAGAGTTTGCGCTACATCCCCGGAGAGAGCGCTGGTGCGGGAACGAGCGTTTGTGAGGTAACCCAATGTCCCGCATGATCTGCTCCATCTCAGACCGGACCTGGGCCTCGGACAGACCTTGACACGAGGAGGGAGGGTTAAACCGGCCAATCAGAGGAGAGAGAGGGTTAAACCGGCCAATCAGAGGGGAAAGGGTTAACCGGCCAATCAGAGAAGAGAGGGTTAAACCGACCAATCAGAGGAGAGAGGGGTTAAACCGGCCAATCAGAGGAGAGAGGGTTAAACCGCCAATCAGAGGAGAGAGGGTTAAACCGGCCAATCAGAGGAGAGAGAGGGTTAAACCGCCAATCAGAGAGAGAGAGGGTTAAACCGGCCAATCAGAGAGAGAGGGTTAAACCGGCCAATCAGAGGAGAGAGGGTTAAACCGGCCAATCAGAGGAGAGAGAGGGTTAAACCGGCCAATCAGAGGAGAGAGGGTTAAACCGGCCAATCAGAGGAGAGAGGGTTAAACCGGCCAATCAGAGGAGAGAGAAGGATTAAACCGGCCAATCAGAGGAGAGAGGGTTAAACCGGCCAATCAGAGGAAGAGAGGGTTAAACCGGCCAATCAGAGGAGAGAGGGTTAAACCGGCCAATCAGAGGAGAGAGGGTTAAACCGGCCAATCAGAGGAGAGAGAGGGTTAAACCGGCCAATCAGAGGAAGAGAGGGTTAAACCGCCAATCAGAGGAGAGAGGGTTAAACCGGCCAATCAGAGGAGAGAGGGTTAAACCGGCCAATCAGAGGAGAGAGGGTTAAACCGGCCAATCAGAAGAGAGAGAGGTTAAACCGGCCAATCAGAGGGAAAGGGTTAAACCGGCCAATCAGAGAAGAGAGGGTTAAACCGGCCAATCAGAGAAGAGAGGGTTAAACCGGCCAATCAGAGGAGAGAGGGTTAAACCGGCCAATCAGAGGAGAGAGAGGGTTAAACCGGCCAATCAGAGGAGAGAGGGTTAAACCGGCCAATCAGAGGGAGAGAGGGTTAAACCGGCCAATCAGAGAAGAGAGGGTTAAACGGCCAATCAGAGGAGAGAAAGGGTTAAACCGGCCAATCAGAGGAGAGAGGGTTAAACCGCCAATCAGAAGGAGAGAGGATTAAATCGCCAATCAGAAGAAGAGAGGTTAAACCGGCCAATCAGAGGAGAGAGAGGGTTAAACCGCCAAATCAGAGGAGAGAGGGTTAAACCGGCCAATCAGAGAAGAGAAAGGGGTTAAACCAGCCAATCAGAGAAGAGAAGGGTTAAACCGCCCAATCAGAGGAAGAGAGGTTAAACCGGCCAATCAAAGGAGAAAGAGGTTAAACCGGCCAATCAGAGGAGAGAGGGGTTAAACCGGCCAATCAGAGGAGAGGGTTAAACCAGCCAATCAGAGAGAGAGAAGTTAAACCAGCCAATCAGAGGAAGAGAGGGGTTAAACCAGCCAATCAGAGGAGAGAGAGGTTAAACTGGCCAATCAGAGAAGAGAGGGGTTAAACCGGCCAATCAGAGGAGAGAGAGGGTTAAACCGGCCAATCAGAGGAGAGAGAGAGGGTTAAACCGGCCAATCAGAGGAGAGAGAAGGGAGATAAAACCGGCCAATCAGAGAGAGAGGTTAAACAGCCAATCAGAGGAGAGAGGGTTAAACCGGCCAATCAGAGGAGAGAGGGTTAAACCGGCCAATCAGAGGAAAGACAGGGTTAAACCGGCCAATCAGAGGAGAGAGGGTTAAACCGGCCAATCAGAGGAGAGAGAGGGTTAAACCGCCAATCAGAGGAGAGAGAGGGGTTAAACCGCCCAATCAGAAGAAAGAAGAAAAAAAAAGAGAGGAGAGCGGAGGGTCTGCCAATCAGAGGAGAGAGAGGGTTAAACCGGCCAATCAGAGGAGAGAGAGGGGTTAAACCGGCAAATCAGAGGAGAGAGAGGGGTTCAACCGCCAAACAGAGTAAGGACAGAGGGCACAGAGTGAGGACAGAGGAGAAACATTGAGGACAGAGAAGGTTTACCGATGGTGGAGGTCTCACTCTCGTGTTCAGAGCCTAGTCAGGCGCCGCTGGAACTGACCGAGGCCCCGTCTTCGTCCTGGAACAGAGTTAAATACCGACATCTCAGAGAAATAAACTTTAAAGTAATTCATGAATTAATTCAGTTTTTAATCCAACAGTTGTTGTTGAAGACATTATTAAACATTTAACCAGGATTTACATTTTGGCTACATTTCCAGCTTTTTTCAGCTTTCTTAGATTCAGCGATTCAGCGAGACCCCACCGCAGTGTAGGTTTGTCCCACCTGTCCTGTACTTTAACAGCAGGTCCCAGATCCCCTTCGAGCGTAAGGGTCCATTCCAAGCCGTGGCTCAGTCTAAAATCACCACCATGGACCCTCAGACGAAGCCAGGGCCAAGGAGACTTTGCGCACATCCCCTGGGAGAGAGCGCAAGTGGAGGGAACGAGTGTTTGTGAGGTAACCCAATGTCCCGCATGATCTGCTCCATCTCAGACCGGACCTGGGCCTGGACAGACCTTTGACACGAGGAGGGAGGGTTAAACCGCCAATCAGAGGAGAGAGGGTTAAACCGCCAATCAGAGGGAGGGAGGGCTTAAACTGCCAATCAGAGGAGAGAGGGTTTAACTGGCTAAATCAGAGGAGAGAGTGGTTAAACCGCAATCAAAGAGAGAGAGGTGTTAAACCGGCCAATCAAAGGAGAGAGGGTTAAACCGCCAATCAGAGGAGAGAGGGGTTAAACCGGCCAATCAGAGGAGAGAGAGGGGTTAAATCGCCAATCAGAGGAGAGAGAGGGTTAAACCGCCAATAAGAACAGAGAGAGGGTTAAACGGCCAATCAGAGGAGAGAGAGGGTTAAACCGCCAATCAGAGGAAGAGAAGGGATTAAACCGCCAATCAGAGGAGAGAGGGGTTCAGACCGGCCAATCAGAGGAGAGAGGGTTAAACCGCCAATCAGAGAAGAGAGAG